>JAHZMW010001960.1:0-81541 GCA_027743745.1 Alloscopus bannaensis | reverse complement strand
GGGGGGGGGGGGGGGTGCTTCGACAAGGGATGGAATTTGTATTTACATATTATTGATTCCTATGTAATTGTATTATGTTAGTATATTAACCAAACAAAGCAACTATGTATTTCCTTTGAGTGAAATCGAAAGCAAATTGTATGATCTCAAGTCAATGCAATAATGGTCTATTAATGCTTATAACTCCTGTAAAAACTAATCCATGCTCTCGTGACTCTCGTCCATCATTGTGCAGCATTTATAAGAACTGTTACCAGTTGTCTACGACAGCGGAATGGAATCACGATATTTTACAAGTTACCTTGACAATATGGTGTGCTTAACTTAACATAGCAGTGAAGTCGTTGCTTTGATCACATTTTTTATACTTTTATACTGCAATCATGATTATCTATATTCTAAATCGGTAACTGACGATGAGTTTTGGAATGATTAACCGGTGAGCTAATAAACGAGAGAAACGTTATAAACATGTTAACCCACTTGTCCAAAGATTTCGCCAACTGCTTTGCAATGAACTTTTGCCCCTCTGGCGTCACATCCAAGGAGTACACCTTCCCAAAGTCGGGCTGCGCTGAGGCATCATTGTCATCAGTAAACTTTGGTCGCTTGCTCGCAGGTCCTTCATCTCCACGCCTGTCTCCTCCAACACCGCCGTTTGCTGCAAATCATAAATAACTATTTTACAGAATAATTATAATATGTAATATTGACTTCATTTATCTCAAACTGGTTATCCTTGTTGGCTACAAAATTCCACTCACAAGTGCCACCTCCGTTGGCAACTTTGAGAAAGCTGGGGTCCACAGCCTGGGCCAGTCTTGCTCTTTCTGTGGCATCCTCGTCACTGTCACTACTGCTCGACATTGTCGTCCCTCCACCGAATCTTTGACTCCTCCACAAAACGTGGGAACTCTATCCTGGAAATCTCATCGGAAACCAATGACAAATTTGTCGAAAAAAGAGCACGTGTCTTTGTACGTTTCGCTGTGATTATTTTGATCTCTTCAATTGAACACATGAAAACAACAATTTTCATTTATTCCTGCCGCAACTCCAGTTTAAATGTGAGACTCACAAAAATTGTACTGTAGCATGGAGAAAGTCTCTTCGCAGGTTTGTACCAGATTTTGTGAGCACATTTAGTGTACGCATCGTGTAGACATAACATGTTTCTCCATTTCAGTCTCACGTCTCTCCAGAGTGAAAAAACTACAGATAAAAAACTCACTACCACCACCACCGCACCATTTGTGTGAGAGGAATGCCGAATGGATGACGAAGTCCTTGCTGAAGTTCTCGTATCTTTTCTGTGTCTCTCTCGATTTTCATCCGCCCGCATATCCATCCAATGCAAACGTAAAAGTCACTTCGCACAGTCAGTCAACATTTAACCCATTTTGCTTGTGTGTGTCGTCTTGAATCTAAAAGTTGATCTTGTTTTATACACTTTTCAGAGACAGAACAGCACAGATGAAGGAAAAGGGGGTTGTTCCCACAAAAAAATATTTCGTTTGACAACCACTGACAATTAAAATATTATTATTACTCCGGCTAGACTTTGTGTAATTTTCCTGAGTGTTTTTGGAATCGTTTGGAATTTCTGTCATTTCAACTTCCAACGTTTCCATTTATCAACTGACTGTGAGGAGTGGAAGGACTCATTTCTGTGAAAAGTGGAACAGGTGTGAACCTGATTTTGACTCGAAACTTTCGAGTTTGTCATAAAAGTCACAAAAGCAGTGTGGTGGAAGAGTTGAGTGTTTTAGGGGCCTTGTTTTATTATTTTGAAGTGAACCAATAACGGTAAGGACCTCCGTGTTATGTTTTCGGTTGTGTTGAACAGTTGACATCGAATTGGAAATGTTCGGCAAGGTCGGTGATTTGGTCTAATTTTGTCACTGTTTAATTTTGTGTGAAGTAGGAAACAAGGGAAAGATGACGGACGCCAAGTATTTTACGACAACGAAGAAGGGTGAGATTTTCGAGCTCAAGTCGGAGCTGAACAGTGACAAGAAGGAGAAGAAGAGGGAGGCAGTGAAGAAGGTGATTGCGTCGATGACGGTGGGCAAGGATGTGTCCGCCCTGTTCCCGGACGTTGTCAACTGTATGCAGACGGACAACTTGGAGTTGAAGAAGCTCGTCTACCTTTACTTGATGAACTACGCCAAGAGTCAGCCGGACATGGCGATCATGGCGGTGAACACGTTTGTTAAGGTAGGGAATTGTTACAGCGATCGAAAGTATTTTCGTTATTTGCTTTTGCGTGTTGAGTTAACGGAAATGTACTGTTTGGTTTTTTTGGTAGGATTGTGAAGATCCGAACCCACTGATTCGTGCCCTCGCCGTCAGAACAATGGGATGTATACGAGTAGACAAGATCACGGAGTATTTGTGTGAGCCACTGCGGAAATGCTTGAAAGACGAGGATCCGTATGTGAGGAAGACGGCTGCGGTGTGTGTCGCCAAGTTGTATGACATCAACGCACAGTTGGTGGAGGATCAAGGTTTTTTGGACCAGCTGAAGGATTTACTCAGTGATTCTAATCCCATGGTAAGTCACTTTTTGGCAATTTACCGTACGGCAAGGTGTGGTGGAGTGTGTGACTGTAGCGCTTTTTGTTTTAATTCAGGTTGTAGCCAATGCTGTCGCAGCGCTGTCAGAAATCAATGATTCGAGTCCAAGTGGATCACCTTTGGTTGAGATGAACGCGGCGACCATCAACAAACTGTTGACTGCTCTCAACGAGTGCACAGAGTGGGGCCAGATATTTATTTTAGATTCACTTTCTAACTACAACCCGAAAGATGAGAGGGAAGCACAAAGGTACAAAAAATCATGTTGACTATTATGGATATTTTTAGCATAAATAGTGTCGTTTTATAATCAATATCTTAGTTAATTGTTGAACGTTTTTATTTTGTTTCCAGACAATGCTTACGATAATTAAACGAGGATGTCAGTGGTATAAAATCAAGTCCCGATTTGTGTATAGGTGAATTACGTCGTTCAAGAGGCCATTGTTGTCATCAAAGACATTTTTAGAAAGTATCCCAACAAGTACGAAAGCATCATCTCTACCCTCTGCGAGAATCTGGATACCTTAGATGAGCCCGAGGCGAGGTGAGTGCTTTTCGTTTGTTCGCGAGTGAACTGTATGTAGGTAAAATTAAATTTGAATTTGTTATTTTGTATTAGAGCATCGATGATCTGGATCATTGGAGAGTACGCCGAGCGAATTGACAATGCGGACGAACTGTTGGAGAGTTTCCTCGAAGGGTTCGCTGATGAGAACAGTCAAGTGCAGCTGCAACTACTGACGGCCATTGTCAAACTGTTTTTGAAACGACCTGCTGACACTCAAGAATTAGTTCAGCAAGTACTCTCGCTCGCGACCCAGGTAAACGTTTTGTATATCCCCACAATCCATGTCTAATTGTCATTTTTTTAAAGATTGGCTTATGAATCAGCGGTATTATTATCTAATTGGTTGCTATTTCTTCTCAAGGATTCTGACAATCCGGACCTTCGTGACCGTGGTTTTATTTACTGGCGTTTGCTGTCTACCGATCCTGCTGCTGCGAAAGAAGTGGTTCTGGCTGAGAAGCCCTTAATTTCTGAAGAAACAGACCTCCTCGAGCCGACCTTGTTGGATGAGCTGATTTGTCACATTGCCAGTTTAGCTTCTGTGTATCACAAACCTCCAAGCGCATTTGTCGAGGGACGCTCAGGATTAAGGAAAGCCCTTCCTGCAAAGTTGGCGTAAGTCTTTCATATGCCTCCACCTTGCTTTCAAACTTTTAATTAGTCTTTAACTCACGAGGTGTAATTTCTTTAGGGGCGGAGAAGCAGCCACGACTTCTGAGGCACCATCATCATCATCTGCTCCTCAAGTTATTCCATCTCAAGACTCTTTAATTGGCGACTTATTAAGCATGGACATCAATCCTCCAGCTGTAATCCAGTCTGCACAGCCTGCGTCCTTCGGCGGTGGGGTTGACTTACTTGGTGGTGGTTTAGACGAACTGGTACGTAAAAAATTTAAAATATTCATCACATTTTCGTATGGAACAATTATTGACATTTAAGCTGACCTCCATGTACGTATTTTTTGCCGGATCAGCTTGATGTCGGAAACGCAGCTGCCCCTCCACCAGCCGCTGCTGCTCCAATGGGTGGTGGTGGTCTTTTGGGTGACATTTTTGGTTTAGGTGGTGGTGGAGGAGCAACGTTTGTGGCGCCCAAAGTTTTATGGCTTCCTGCTGTGAAAGGGAAGGGGTTGGAGATTTCAGGCACATTCGTCAAGAAGTGAGTTGTTCAAAACTTTTGCTGCTAATTGGTTACATAATTTTTGTATCTCTAACAACTCTCTCTTGCTTACGTCCATTCCAGGGGCCCGAAAATATACATGGACATGACCCTGACAAACCGTGCTATGCAACCGATGCACAGCTTTGCCATCCAATTTAACAAGAACAGTTTCGGCCTCATTCCTGGCAAACCACTCCAAGTTCCTCAGCCACTCACACCAAATCAGTCATGCGAAGTGTCTCTGCGTGTGAAAACCATCGGACCAGTTCAGAAGATGGATCCACTGAACAATTTACAGGTATGACGATATCCATTAGTAATTCGTCATGTGCCAATTTGTTTTTGGGTGAGGCTGTTTCACGTTGAAATGCTTTGTCAGGTTGCTATCAGGAATAATATTGACATCCTCTACTTCGCTGCCCTCGTTCCTATGCACATTTACTTCGAGGAGGATGGGCTGATGGACAAACGCGTGTTCTTGTCAACGTGGAAAGACATTCCTACTCAAAACGAAGTTCAATATAATCTCACAAATATGACCTACAATTCCGGTAATTTTTGCAAGGCTGTACTTACATTTCGTCAAGTGGAATTGTGATTTATCGAATTGTGAGACGTCAGATCACTTATTAAATTTTTTTTCGTAGATACTGTTGTTCAAAAGATGCAGCAAAACAACGTCTTCACAATCGCAAAACGGAATGTCGAGGGACAGGACATGCTCTATCAGTCTATCAAGTTGACGAATAACGTTTGGGTTCTGACGGAAATCAAAATCCCACCAGGGGGTAATTTGTTTACGGTACGTGGCCCAAAATTTTAGTAGTGAACACATCCCACACACACTTTAGTCATTATACGACGTATTCTATCATCATTATTTTTATCCCCATCTTTTCATTCACAGCTAAGCGTCAAGTCTGTAACCGTGGATGTCGCTCCAGGTGTGTACCAAGCGTACGAAAACATTCTGCGCTCATAAAAACGAGTGAAAGGAAGCTGGGATTACCATCAAAAGCTCGGCGTTTTTTTCTTTCTTTTTTGTGTAAACGTAAAATAAGCAGTTGGAGTGAAAAGGTCGTAAACTAGGAGAGACACACGGAGCGCGGCTTTGTGCGTCGGTAATTTTACTGTGTGGTAATCATAGTGGAGCTAGATTCTTAGCATTATTATTACAGAAAAAACAAGTATAAATGTGTGATTCTACCCTGTTGATAAAGTATCCTTGGTTATGTATTCATTATTTTCAAAAAATGGCTATAGTAAATTATTAGCAATTGTTGCAGCATGATTACTCAGAAAAAAAAATCAGAATGATATCAGCGTGGCAATGAGCCAGTCAACTGTTTCAAATGGCTTTAAATAAAATTACTATCATACTCTCACGGCTATGATGATCCGAACTCGTCCCATTTTTATACCCCACTCACTTGAGCCTTTTTATGACCCGCTTTCGACATACATACCCTTTTGAAATACGAATACATGGAAACTGTTAAAAAGCTGTATTTTTGTGTCTACGACATATTGTTGCTAGTTTCTGACACACTCTTAAAGTTTTCCAATACAACACACGACAGCATGAAGGTTTGAATGAAGAAAAAATTGGTGGAAGGCATGCAACAGTGGTGGCCACATTTTATTTCATTTCCTCTCGCTCCTTACTTCAAATCGACCATTTCCCGAGGATTACACGTCCGCTCTTGCTGAGATCGCAGAGGAAAGTCGGTGAAAGCGTGTGTTTATGAGAGAGAGAGAGAAAGGTATTATTGAAAATGTGTTCCACAAGTATCCATAAATCTGTCGTCCTCTTTAACACAACTAATGGTGTGAGCCATTTCCAAGTAATCCGAGTCTCCTCATACACACACAAGCTCATTTATGTATCACCTTTGCCCAAGTTTCTTTGAGAAGAAACTCTGCCCTTCGTATCGCACCTGCCATCATCAACCTACATTTTTTACGTGTGCAATATTTCTCTTTTCTCACTAGAAAAAATACATATGCAGTCAATTGAACAGATTTTTCATGAATGACAGAGCATATCTCCTCATATGAGGATCACGTTGCTAGATAACGGCGTTCCTTACACAACATCACACTCACTCAGAAACTCAACCTCACACTTCACGTTACAGCCAAAGGGCATTGACGAGCGCAAGCATAATATTCGTTTCCATCGTTTTGTGGAACACATCCTGTATTAAAATCACTCCCCGTCTGCCTGCGGGTCTCTCTCTCTCTGTAAGCTTTTGATAAATAGCAAGAGTCACGGAGAATGAGGTAATGCTATTATTATTACTGTGCTGGCAAGAAAAAAAACAGGGAGATTGAGTGTCATCATGATGAAACTTGGCATGACATTAATTCCAGCAGATTTACATGAATGTAATTAATATGACTCTTGTGATCATCAACACTCCACACAGAGAGACTCATAAAGCAACTTGGATAGATTTCATTATTTCATAATCCACAAACGGATTTACGTCTATTCAGCTTTAAATGGAGTCGCGAAAACTTTCATGTTATTCCCTGCTTCTAGTGGTGGATACACACAAACAACATGACATAATAATACAATATTAATATTGTATTAAAAAGCACACATTGTGAGCTTCTCAACAAAGCTTTCGCATGAGGTTTGTGGGTTTTGAGCTGAAAAATATTGACTCCAGAATGCGACTCGATCATTTATGCACCTGGCCTGGCATGCTCAACACATTTATTTTTATCGCATATTTTGCGAAAAATAATACATTTCCGAGAGAGAATGACGTGAGAACCTCTCCAACCATTTTTCTCCCTTTCAGTGTCAAAAAATATGCTCCGCATATTTTATCGCTGAATTTAATATAAATTATATATTGCTCTCATGTTGAGGAGTGTCATGTCAAACCTGTCATTGCTCTCTCTCTCATGTTATCCTGAATGCATTTAGACTTTATAATGACGATCTCCTTCCAGAGCGTCATCACAAAATTGCACACACTCGAGTAGCTCGCATTTACACAAGCAGATTCAATGACACTAAAAAGGATTGAGCAATACGAAAATGAAATTTATGATTATCTGTTGTGTGTGCGAGGTTATTGCAATCATTCAACCTTTTCGCTTGTACCTAACTCTCACCCACTCATTCTTCCCAAATCCCGTAATGAGCGTACAGCTTAATTAGTATTTATTCCTTTGGTGTAAAAACATATTTACTCACAACCGCTGCACTTTTAACAGACATAAAAAGCGGTTGCACGCCTGACGCATTACGCCTTTTTATTCCTTCACGCTGCACACACGCTTTTTTGCATTTTCTACGAGGAAAGAGCATCATCTCACGATTTATATTATTACGGTTTCGCACACGAAGCATACAAGTTCACGTTATGCGATGACTGAACCCTTTCCCCGCATCCCGGTGCTTTCTTTACAACTCACCGTCTCTCGTCGCTTTTTCTCTTGCGAAAAACAGTGTGTGCGTGTATATACATGATCGTCAGACATTCTGTATAGGAATTACATCCAGAGAGAACTACGTGGCTATGAAAGACACTATGTGCACAGCTCGACTTGATACTTTTCCAGGATTCCATATATTTTCGGAGGCATTGACAAGGAAATTTTAGCTCAAGGTCACTCTCTCCTCCTCTACTAGAGCAGAAGAGACAGAGAAGTGCACGATAGAAAAGGGAGCTCACAAGCCAAAGAGATTGAAGGACTTGAAGGAGAAAAGTCCTTCGAGACTCTAGAATGCTTTTTTTCTGGGCAATGGTTGGGAAAAGGAGCTAG
This sequence comes from Alloscopus bannaensis, assembly GCA_027743745.1. NCBI lineage: Eukaryota > Metazoa > Arthropoda > Collembola > Entomobryomorpha > Entomobryidae > Alloscopus > Alloscopus bannaensis. The sequence goes on along the minus strand of JAHZMW010001960.1, from coordinate 73,443 downwards.
AAGAAACTCTACTTCGTTCTCTCACAATGAAAAAAAAAACGGGACGAATGCTCGACTTTCGTATGGACGAAGAAAGCACCTTTTTTTGAATTACAAGTCTCAGCAAACCACTTTTAACTCGTGTACACACACAAGAGTCAGCGAGGAGCCACTCCCTTTGGCTTTATATGGAATCCTTCATCGCGTCGCTGTATTGAAAGAGAGTCAGGAATTATGTATAGAAGAAAGAGAGAAACTACAAACACTAACGATAAAAATTGTACACACACTCATCCCACTCTGTATATCGTCATGTGCGGTGTAAGTTTTCTCCGGTGTGCTTTCCACACAGAAAAAAAAGAGAAAGAAATCCATTTCCTCCCACAAGGAAGCTACAAAGTCTGCACACGTTTCATTGACTACCTATTCGGACATCTAGAGTGAAGGAACGCGTGGAACATTTCGCGACTGCAACCGCTTTTCGTCTCCTTTTCTCTCCGTATGAATCATTAAATGACACCGTGACGGTAGTGACTTGGTGCACGTGTGCCACAAATGTCCCGAGTTCCCCCCGTCCCCGTCGTATTCCTCAACTTTTATCAATAAATTAGGTTAGACAATAGTATGCGCTCATTTGTGTAAACCTATTTCCGTTTATGATGGTATTATATAAGAGAAATTTTACTTAATTAATTTCCTTTTGTGGAGAAAAAAAAATGCGATGATGTTTCAGGATGCCCCTGTGTTAAATTACTCTTAAAATCTGTCAAGGCAAAAATAGATTCTTTTTATTGAGCGTCTCAATCTCAATTTATTAACGCAACTCTATACTTAATCTTGCTGGTGGGAGGTAAAGTAGTATTTATAGTTGGAAGGAGACTGGCGTCAGACCCGGAGTCACAAGATAAAAAGTGGAAGAGCTGTCTTGTAAGGAAGGGGTCGCAATGAGCAGCGATGGTAACATCGTAATTGTTGACTCGATGCTGGTAATTGTTGGTGATAATGGTAAACGATGTTTGCTCTTGAAATCAATAAACTATCTTTGTGGCGCTCAGTCACTCACACGACGACTCGCAAACCGAAAAGCTTGCCTCCTCTTCTAGATTCCGTCTGCATAGGTAGCTAACACTTTTTCTCCAGCATTTACGCCATAATTGCATACTTACATGGTCAACATGGCGAAAAAAAGCGTAAGAAGAGGAGGAGGAGGAGGACGTAGCAGTACGAGCTTTCACGCAAAGGAATAAAAAAAAGTAAGGGAAAAGAAACTGTGACTCGACTTCCACCTCTCAGCACACCGTTTCGCATGAAGTTTCTCTGCCTGTTGTGTGCTAAACTTGACTAATAAAATATAGTGTAGTCCTTAAAACTGTTTACCGTGTGCACACACTCGAGAAACACAAGCCTGGAAGAGGAGGGAGAGGAGTTGTGTCCTTCCTCGAGCTCTGTTTAGCACAGAGTACACATTACTCTATTTATATACAAATGAGTCTTATCGATGTAAATGTCGGGGAACACGTAGTAAAATGAAATGAAACATTATTGTTTTAGTTTCTTTCTCTCTGGCTCCTAACTTGGTCTCCACTTTCCAAGAGAGAAAGTCAGAGAGGTAGTTTTTGTATTGGATATATATTTTTTTTTTTGAAAAATCGATTTCGCATTATTGAAGACAAGAGAGATGGTTTCTTTTTGGAGGAAGGGGAAAAAGAGCAGTGGTTACAAATTAATAATGATTCATGTCGATTTTTTTCGGTTTCCAGTACAAGGAGTTGGAAGCACACGAAAAAATATTAGGGCATTGCAGTCGGCTTATTGTAATACTCACCATTAAATTGTTTGTCACTAGGTGTGTCTTATTTCTACTCAAAGAATATTCTTTGAAACTTATGCTTAGCTTGAATTCAGTCTCAAGTCACTCTTTGGCTCCGTATTGAACCTCAGATATCATTAATTAATTGTCATTATCGGTCACAGACTCTTACCTTCGCCCTTTACGTCATTCGTCTCTCGCGAAGAGAGAATGGGCACGCTACGTCTACATGATAAATTAATATGCAGATAGTCTTCGTCTTCAAGTGTCTCACTCTTCCTATTTCTTTTTCAGTGCCTATAGATACACAGAGGGGAGATAATGATAAAGACGTTGTACGTTCCAAGTTATGCACGCTTTTGTAACAACACAGCCTTGTCTCAGTGCTGGAGAAAAGAATGGAAAGAATTTTTCCCTTTGTCTGTTAAAAGCGTTTGTGTTCAGGCACATCACGTAGAATGTGAACGATGCAGTTGAGGTATGTGACTTACTTGTCTTATTGCCATTTTTCTGTTCGACACATTAAAATTGCGAGAGGGTAGTCCGTTTGTAAAGGATTATATTTCATGTGATTTCATCATGACATGCAAGACGAGTGCTGAGGTTTCCATTTGAGTTGTCGAGTTATTTTTTTCCCTCTAATTCCACAGAAGCCCTCTCAAATCTTTTTGGAAAAGAAATGGTTTTACATGCTCAAGGGCTGCGTGCTTCTACTCCATGTTTCTAATGTCGCATTCTCCAACGGCAGACTTCATATCTAAGCCTCTTTCCTCCCAATGAATGACATTCATTTTCCATGAGAATCGCTTCAGACTGTTTAATGCTCCCAATCAATACAGTTGCTCGTCGTGTGCAGTCCCTGAGGCTTTCGATTCGAGCTTTTTTTTCTCAATATCGTATTGAACTCTGAAAAAGTGTTGGATTTCTGGCCGAATTGCTGACAAATTTCATGCATGTATGCCTTCCAATCTTGCCACAGTTCCAAAGTCACATTTACACAAAGCCACTCACTCGTTTTACGAGCAACTTGTGTACTGTAGCATCAACACGAACCATTATTTGCACTCTCAGTCGAGTATTGAATGGGAATGAGTGCGATCAAGGGACGAATCAAGAGATGGTTATAAATATATACACTCCACAATACAGTCCAGCTGGAGCACAATAAAGAAGCGTGAATCGGAAAAGAGAAAGCGTGATCAAGTCATCATCGGTTTTGTATTGCTTTGCCTTTCGCAAAAAAAAATTGCCAGACATATTAGCATGACATCATCATCGTCTCTCTTTCTTTCTTTGCTTGCTGAATCCAGTTTCCTGTTTCAAGAACAACGGAGAAACAAGAAGTGGTGTACAATGTACTTGGCTCGAGTTACACGTAACTGTATCGTTCATACAAGCTCATTTGACAGACACACATTAGCTCACTTGTTACGTCTAAGTAGTCATTGTTCCTATTCGCGAACGCGAAACTAGAATGACTTCATAATGCGATATCTCCTTTCTCGCTCGCATAACACATCAATGGAATAATAAGCATTAAAAGACTGGAGAACGCTTATTTTTTTCCAAAGAAAATGGTTAACGACAACCCAACCCACAATGGCAGTGACAATTAGAGTTCTCAACGTATTCCTCCTTCGCCGCCTCAAATTCGTGAAGTACAAATACAATTAAATGTCGTTCCAATGAAACATACGGTTATAATATACGGGAATGTATAAGGTTAAGAATGACTCCAGCAATAATCATTTCGCCTCATCGTTAGAATCAAACTCGTTGGCAATTTTGCGCCTTCTTTGCAATTGCACAAACATCGAACAACAATAGGGCTCAAGAATTTCTGGAATACATAAATGCACAAAGCGAAAAGAGAGACCTGATCAACTTATTACAGGATTGAGAAAGCTTCACACATTCTACTGAGGTCGATGATGAGTTTTTTTTCTTGCTGTTCTTCAGAGGAAAAAACCATTTCCTCCAATACCATTCACAGAGATATATCTTTCAATACTCCTTGTCATATGTGTAGAGTGTATAGATAAAACTCATTTTTATATGAAAGGGTTCCATGGAATTGGAGAATGATGAAACTCAATTTTTTTTATATAAAAGGGTTTTGTGGAATTAGAGAATGATGAGCATACCGTCAAGTATGCCGCATGGAGAGTACACAACGTTTACCCAAAGCAGTTTGTGAATATGTGCTTGGATGTTGAATTGATGTGCGTATGTATTGGAAAATGGAGAGAGAGAGACGAAACCTCTCAGGAATTATTTCGAAATTATATGGTAATTCCACAGAAAATGCCGGCTTTTTGTGAGCACACAAGAGAGCATGCCACTGTCGTAACAAGATGAGAGCATTTGTGCGAATTACCTACACACACACTTTTTTCCCCAAATCTACACAAACCTCGATTTGCATAACCTCGTATATGTGATATACTCTTGTGCTCCAAATGCTTGCATCTGTGTGAGAAGGGGGAAAAGTTTTGCAGATTTTTTGCAGATTAGAACAAATTACTTTTTTGTATTTCTAATCGGTGAGGCAGCGGGGGGAAGACTCCATCAGACTTTTCCAAACAAATAGTTCCCTTCTCAGAAATACATCTCATCTTGAATGTGCTACACAATTCATAATGCTATTCTCCACACATCACTACAGAAAATGAGTGTTTTGTGGAGGAGAAACTTTCAAAATATCAACTTGTGTAGGCGACCCCAGTCTCTGTTGGAAAACGCTGCTGAAGCGAGGAAGATGAGGAGGAGGCGCCGAAACAAAACTTTATTTTTTTTACCTCTGACGACAACCGTTGTTGACTTCATCATTGTGGATGAGTCGAACGAGCCTCTCACAATTCTCAAACTCTAATCTCACGACTCGGATGATTTTCCAAACTCTTCTGCACGCCCAAACTTCTCCGTCATTATGCATGCTCAAGTACATGTTGAGGCTTTTATCCTTTGAAGAAAGAAAAGGAGATGAGATGACCAGAAAAACACGCTGATTGCTTTTTCCTCGTTGTTCCTTTTCACTTTTTCAGAATGTGTGCATTTTCTCCGAGGCAACGCTCTCTTATCATGTTGTCGCCATGAGATGTCCACCAGAAAGCTAGATGCTAGATAATACGCCCTTCAAAGCCCATTACTACACTTGTGTCATGACCATGGAGAACTTCATCGTGGCCAGAAGCCCACTTTTAAAAGCAAATAAACCTCTCATGTAATATGTAACTGGAGAGATGCATCTGTGCACGTACGAGGAGTGTCTGAGAGCATGGACACAGTTTGTGGGAGAGTAGATGAGTGTACCTAAACCAGAGAATGGCTTCAGTGTAATCAGCGGTTCGTGCAATATTTATCATGTCGTCGTCGTCGCCCTTCTAATCATATGCCTTCCGGTAAGTGATAACCATTTTTGAAGAGACATCCATTTTACGACATTGTCTAAAAGGTGTGAGCTCACTCTCTTGTTTGAGTATGTTACTCATATTAGAATCTGCTGGATTGTCGTGTATCCGTAGACATCCACATCGATGTTCAGAGCAATCTTTTTTTCCAGATTTTTTTTTTCAAATATCGTAATGGCATGTACGTCCATCATCTTACAGCAGACTGCATCGAGAGAGAGAGAGAGCAGACTCTATCGTCTCTCTTTCCTCATGAATCAAAGTTGCTTTTCGCACTTATCCTTTTATCGCTGAGTGTAATTCTTTATCACTCTCAGCTCCATACGTGAAATCATACGATTCTCCGAAAAAGACAATGCTAAATGTGTAAACTTACACTATATCCCGTATCACTCGGATTAGGTGAATGTACAATAAATGTATCAACTGTTCGCTGATTTATAACATTTTTTGCATTTTCATTACCATCGTCATTGAAGAGAATATGAGGTCGTCATACGTGACACTTTAAAGCGGATGGAATGACGCAGAAAACAGTGCCAACATCATCATCATCATGATTACAAGCGGAAAGATGAGAGCACGTCGCAAGAAAAAAAAAGTCTTACAGATTTTTAAGAAAAAGTCTGTGAGCAGCAGGACACCACTATATCGTCACATCAACTCTGCTGGTTGCAAATAAAAATAAAGTATAAAATAAAAAGCATGTCATGATGAAGACGAAATAAAAAGACAGATTTCTCCACACGTACAAACGTACGAGAGTACACAACAACACGCCAGGAAGACCGGAGAAAGCAGAGCCGACACGGAGGTAATCCTGTGGAAGTCGGTCACCACGTTTCCTTGTCCTCTTCTTTTTTTTTTGAAGAGCATGTTTCCACTCAATATATATCACTTTTCTCCCTGTCTCTTGTCGTTGTTCCGTTTCTCGAGTAACGCAGTTGTAAAAAAGATGTGCACTCCACCAAAACAGTGACACACATGCAAAAAAGCAGAGAGAGAGAGAAGAAAGTTGGGGAAAGTCTCACTAACGAGTGTGTCTCTCTCACTTTTTATGAGAGTGTCTCTATCTAGTAATAATATGTATGTGTCTATGGACGCTTTTCATGTGGTGACAATCCCATGATCCGGGGTAAATACTATGCATAAAAGGAAAGCACACAGAAAGTGTGAGGAAGAGAGAAAATAAAGTGGAGAGCACAACAGAATGGAGGCAAGAAAGTGTGAGATTAAATGGATATAAAATATGGAGGAGAGACAGAGAAAGCTGTAATGTTGTGCTACTCAAAGTTTGCATGTGCCATCGCATCAACCTCACACAAGTATGATATACTTTCTCCCCACAAATGGCAAACTTTTCCCCTCTCTCATGATGACGGCGATGATGATGATGGCTTTCTCTAGTACGTCCTAATTTCTCCAACAAAAGCCTTCCCTTTTGAGCCATGACTTTTTCGTCTTAATCTGTGGCATTTTTTTGTTTTGTAAATCAGGCAACCAAACACGGAGCTTGCCAAGCTATTGTTTTTGGGATACCAGCAAAATTAAAACTACGTCAAGGAGTTACAAAAAGAACACTAGAGTTCCTCCATTTTGCTCTATTTCGCCATGTATTTCCTGAAATAAACTTGGCGAATCCTGAAACACTGCTGGAGACTCGGAACTTTGTAGGCATTCCTCCAATCTCATCCAGAAGTGGAGGACATCCCCGCATTTTTAATCAGTTTACGTCAACAGGTATCAAGAATTGGGACTCTCGTGGAGTTGGAACTCTCGCATAGAGACACGTGTAATCAGTGAGGATCCCACCAATTGACCTGGAATCCTGTCATACCATTTCCCTCACTTTCTTCCGCTGCTATCTTCCTTTCTGAGTTTGGATTAAAATCCATTTTCACTTCGTATGTGCTGCGTCGAAGGAAAGTATAAACGCATTATTGCTACTATTTCCTCTTTGCACAATCTTTCCACCCTCCAACTCTCTTGGCTCTTCATCACGTAATAATTACATCTCTTTCAGCGATTTTGCTGCTGTCACACTGCGTCGATGGTGTGCCGGTTTCTCTGTGAAAAGACATCCACTCCACTCCACCTCCTCGTGAGAGTCCCCTTTGATGCTGACAAGGACGCTCTCCATTTTCATTGACACCGCCCATAGCTCGTTTATTTCTTGATAAGTAGATGCGGTTCGTGCGGTCGTTGAAGTCGACAAGCCTGTCTGTGTAACCTAATTAAAAGCCTTCCCCTTCTATGTCACTCGGCCTTCTCCAGGATGAAACGACAAGTCGCAGAGTATCTTGTGTACCATGTTCCAATTTTGGCTACGGGCGCCATTTTACTCGTAAGAGTGATCTGAAGCTGTGTAATGGGAAATGCGATGTAGTTAGTTCATCTAGAAAAATCTTTTTAAAATCTGATTCATAAGACACTTCGTTGTTCGCTCTATTTTTTAAACTTATCCCTCCAGCTTCTGCTGGTGATTCATAATGTCCACAACAAAACAAAATTTTAAGTCTCACATTGTGTGGAGTACCGAGAAATCCAAATTTCTCATTCCTACAAATTTATGCTGGCATCACCCAGTTGACTCCTTACAGTCTGAAGTATGCAAAAAAAAAGGTTTGAGTGTCTTCCCAAAAGCACTTCATTCATCACCACACTCTCGTCGATGAGACTCGCCGCTTCAAGCGTACACATTTCAAGCCTTTTATGGAACAGCTTTAGAAGCTTTGAAGCTTCTAAAGCTTCTATACATATCGTCTTGTCCTCGTCATCCAACAGAATTCCTGACATCTCAAACTTACTATCTGGATTGCTACACATGTAATTTCATAAGTTCCTAAGGTAAGAAAATGCAACGAAAGGAACGTAAACTACAATTTACAATATGCAACTCGTTTTTGTAGCAAAAACACAGAAACTAGAAATCCTTTCCCACTTCTTACAATATGCTCATCTCAATCTCCAATTCCATGAAATCTCTTTAGCAAACATTACTTTAATTCCATCTCACTTCCTCTTCATCCTCCTTCCCATAAATTGTTAACCTTTGCCAATAATCTGAGCATCTGAAAAATGACTAATTAGCACATGCAAAAAAAATCCACTCCTCTACACAACTTCACACGTGTGTCCGCTCTAACCAAGGCCGTACTCAAATAAAACTTATAAGTCTCACATATCCCTCGCATTTTTCGCACAAAAAAACTCCCATTCATCATAAGTCATACTTATACATATATCCCTTCTCTGCTAAGTCTAACTATTTAATAGGTATTTTTTTCTACCTGCTCGTCTCCTCAACAAACTCATGTACTAACATTAACATTCTTTTAGCTCTCATTTAGTCGTTCAAATCACTCGAGAATTTCTCACTCGATGATACCGCAAAATCGCTAAAGACTCACTGCGAGAAACCGTAGATACACGCGTGTATTGTACAACACAGCCATTCATTCTACATTTTACGCTCTTGCTGATGACGACTGAAAAAAGCTCCGTATATAACTTCTCATTTAGTTGAGGACGTGTGCATTGCATTAGGTCTGAGAATGTGTGTCTGTGAGTGAATACATTAGGCTGATTTCGCTACATCACATTTTCCTCCAAAGACACGTTCAGTAGACGTGTGTGACTCGAGCAGAATTGATAGCAGTTGTTGGAAATGCGCTCCGTTTCAATGAGCTCTCCCGTCGCCGTCCTCATCAAGGAATAGTGGAGAACACCTCTCGACAGAGTGACATTCACAAAAGTCTCCTCATCCCAAACGGATCGCGGAGAGATTCACCTGCACAACAATTTCATCCCGCTCGACTCAATAATATTTCGTCTTCAGTTGAACTTCTCGTTTTTTTTTTGTGTGAGCTCCTCAAAAGATTTCGACGAGTTTGTCAATTTTTGGACAAGTTATTATCAATCATTAATTTCTGGAGAAGAGTGTCCGAAAAAAAATCCTCCAGCTGTTTTTTTTCTTCAACCGCCCTTCTCCCTGATGTCGCATGGTTGATCGTTTTGTGTGACTCAGCTCTAGAGAAAACTCTTTTTTTTCGAAGGGAGAGGAAGAAGCCTTTGTAAAAAAAAAACTTTTTTTCCACAGAGGAGGTGGCGAGAGAGGGTATCCACAAAAGAGTGTGTGTTTGTGGAAGAAAGAGAGTGTGTTTCGTTTTTAAGGTGATACTTCTCTCGTCGTTTCTTCTCTCGAGTCCGTTTTTAGTAGTGTGCCTCCTGCCTGCTTCGAGAACAGAAAAAAAAGATATTATTTGATTATTATGAGAGTGTGATAGAGAGAGACCTTTCCCTTTTCTGCCCTTGGTACTCTTTTTTTTTCTCTTCAATATCGTCGTCATCGTCCGCCTGGTCGCCGTCTTCGTCATCAATATTTTTTTTACTTCGATACTCTAGTCGTTTGTGTGCCGTCGTGAGTTTGTGATTGTCAGCTGTGTTAAGAAAAAAAATTGCGAAAAGTACTAACTGAGCTGGGTTATCGACGAAGTGGAACCGAAAGTGTGCCCGTTTTTTTTGAAGAAGGATTTTGTTTGTTTTTTTCTGTTTCGGCTTGGAAGGAAGGCAACTGTAAATTAATCAGTGAACTCCGCGCCGTGCGCCGATAATAGAACAATGCTCATCAAAGAATTGTAAGTTGACTTATGCTTATCAACATTTTTTAGTTTGTACAGAGCTATAATTGGATTGTTGGGGAGATGTTGATGATGGGGGTGTTTTGTTGGTTTTTCATCGTCTGCCAGGTTGTTTGAGTAGTTTTTCGTCGTTATATGATGTGTGGGTGGATTACGATTTGAGCAAGGTCGTTGGTTGTGTGTGGAGAGTGAGGGTGAATCATGATGATGGTTGATGGTGAGCTGATGATGACGGTGTTTGTTGGAGATCATGACATCATCATTTGGCTTCACGTAGTGTACTTAGGAAGAAAAAAATCAGCAGTTGTAAAACAAGTAATGTTTTTTTGCCGACAGTTTTGATGGGTGATCAATGACGGAGGTGATGGTCGTAAAGATGTTAAGTGGGGATGTAATGGGGGACGGCTTAATAAATTGTTTAATGAAGATTTGATAATTTTTTTAGCAGTAAACGTGAACGCTATAAGGACGTTAGCAGTTAGAATGGATTCAGTGTGCAGGGCTTTTGTTCATTTTGGGGGAACGAAAGGGTTTAAAGACGAAATGATGGATGTTTTAATAATTACGTATTTAGTCAGATTAAGGATAAGCTATTAAGTTAATTTTGGAAAATTTCATTACGTTTAAAACACGTTTAATTTAGTGGCGTTGGACAATGGAGCTCGCGTTTTTTTATTGAGCATGTTCCAAAAGGTCTCGAATCTCGAGTGTTTGTGTTTTTCTAGCTGAGCGAAGACAATAAACATTGTTAACCAACAAGAATTTTGAAAGGAATATTTATGCTTGTTGGAAAAGTTATTTATGTAGTATCGATGTTGATGAGGTTAGGTTTCGACTTGTGATGTCATCACGGGGTTTTGGTTAAGCCAGCCTTGATTTTCTTCGGTTGGAGTTGAGTTGTAAACTGTTGACTGTGGGGCAAGCGTTATTAGTAGCTATAGAACGAATATTTGACAAATAATGTGTGACGTCGTGTGGGGTTTCCCTGCGAGAGAGTAATGGTTTCTTTTTTACTTTCCAATTTTTGACGAGTTGTTCTGCACGTTTGTATATCAGAGCTGAACTTGAGACGCAGAATTAGGTTAACAAAATTGAATCTGCACAGATATAGTCTGTAAATGCGATGATTCGCATTGTGCTATGTTGAAAATGACCCTTGAACGACAATTTGTTGCAATTCTATTCTACAAGGCTTGTAGGCTCTAAACCCATCATTCATGCATTTAGTGCAAATCAGCTATTGTCCTTGCAGGAAGTATTGAAATCGTGTTTTTTACAGTCTTCCAAGATCATTATTAAGTACAGGATGAATATTAGATGAATCATCATATTATTTGAAAAACTGAAGCCTGAATGTGTTGGACTAATTAATTAAAACTTTGTGATTTTTGTTTCTTTCCAGCCGAGTTGTGATGCCCCTTACGGTGGAGGAGGTAAGCTTATTGTGTTATTTTTGAGAATCACAATTGACCGATAGAACTAGAAACATACTTTGATGCAACTGAAGCTGTCCACTCAATTTACTCGTTATCCAGCTTGTGGCTTGTGTAGCAATTAGCGTGTTTGTTCTAATGGAATATTTTCCATTCCAACCCAAGCAAAATAGAGTTTACCTTTTTCTTTGTAAAGCTCAAGTTCAAAGTGTGTTTGGAGCTTCTTCGAGAGCAGATTTTGACAATTACAATTTGTTTTGATCTGATGTCAAGTTTGATGATGAATTGTCGTTTTAAATATTTAGTATCAAATTGGTCAGCTTTACTCTGTCGCTGAAGCCAGCATGAATGAGACTGGAGGAGGGGAGGGTATAGAAGTTGTCAAAAATGAACCATTCGACAATTTTCCTTTGCTGGGAGGCAAGTATTCCAAAGGGCAATACACCTACAAAAAGTATCACTTAGCCAGGTAAGTTACGTCATACGAGTTTGACGTCATCTCATCTTGAAAACAATTATTTTTCGAAAATGTTTTGTGATTGTTCGTCGTTCTATATTTGTTTTTTGTTATTCTTGTCATTTTACAGCAAAGTTCCTAGTTTTATACGCATGCTGGCTCCGAAAGGATCGATGGAAATTCATGAAGAGGCATGGAATGCGTATCCTTATTGTCGAACAGTCATTTCGGTAAGACAATTCCTTATTTTTTTTGCAAATCTTTGAATGTTAACTTTGCACTGCAGATAGTGATACCAAAGTGTTTATTTTTTGTGTTTTTTTAGAATCCAGGATACATGAAGGACAACTTCATCATAGTGATAGAATCCCTTCATTTACCAGACAAGGGTGATCAGTATAATGTTCATGAACTTAGTCCAGAAAAATTGAAAATACGAGAAGTAGTCATGATAGACGTAGCGAATGATTCAGTCGCAAACAGTGATTATAAACCATCTGAAGATCCCAGCAAATTCCATTCAGAAAAAACTGGTCGTGGGCCCCTGACTGGGAAGTGGCAGGATTCCGTAAGTGGTCACATGCTTATCTTCTGCGGACGCGTCATTTCACGAGTCCTTCGCCTATGTGATTTCCAGAGTGCTCATCAAATCCGCTTTTGTGTGTTTGTGAAATAGGTTAACCCAGTGATGACGTGCTACAAATTGGTAACAGTGGAGTTCAAGTGGTTTGGCCTGCAGAATCGTGTGGAGAACTTCATTCAGCGAGCAGAGAGACGCTTGTTCACAAACTTCCACAGGTAAATATTTATTCTATCATGTTTGACCGCATATCCAGTGAGCCTGGATACTCTGATCAAACCAAGACTCTGTTGACAATATATCCTTTGTCTCACAGACAAGTATTTTGCTGGATTGATAAATGGCATGGAATGACAATGGAGGATATTCGAGCATTGGAAGATAAAGTTCGGGATGAATTAGACAAGGTGAGTTTTTTACTTCAAGCGTATATTTTATGTCCATGCTGTGCTGACGGTTACAGCTATGTACTAGTTATTTAACTATTAAATAGCATGCTCCCACCAATTCAAGTTGTATCACTAACAAAGTACATGGAAAAAATGCCTTTCGCATTCTTTCCATGTTATTATTTAGTACTGTTGGCGGGAACATGACTCTAGAATTTTAAATGACTGATGTCTCTGCTAATACTGTAATTCATTACTTTTATGCTTCTTTGCAGCAACGAAGTAAGGGTGAAGTCCGGGGAATGCGAGCAGATACGGAATAAGCGACAATGCAAAATCTAGGAAGAAAAATTAGGAACCACTAAATACGTCAAATTTTAGTTAGAGTAGTAGCAATCAAAAGGAAACAAAACGTATATTATATGAAATTTAATTGGATGAACGGCATTTTGAGACGGAAAGCACGCTCTTTTAATGAACTGGTTTAAAAAAAATTGAATTACGTGGAATAGAAGAATAACATTACCATATACAATATTATCAATAAACAAGAAATCAATTGTTCGGAAACAGTACGTTCGTTGGTTACAAACTATCGTTGTTGGTTTGAAGCTACACACACAACACACAGACAGATAATAATATATAAATTAAATTATTCTTACGTATACGTTGGACATTAGTAAACACACACACACACACATTATTCTTACAATCTATTAACTTACGAGAAACTCTTTTTTTCTTATTCTGCGATGTCTCTGTGCGAGTTCCGCAACAAGCAAAGTGTTAGTCAGAGGAGGAGGATGTCATTTTGGCCAAAAGGAAAGAGAATCATGAATACGAAATATATACGTGTAAAACCTCATCGTCATGATCATTATTATTATCAGACACACACACACAACAACACACATAACTAACTTATATTTAGCATAATGTATAGATTTTTGCTCGAGATAAAACAATAACTACTGTACTCATTATCTCGTTTTTAATGCGTAGAGATGATTTTTTGTAACCAGGCTTTGTTGTTGATGGCCTATTTTGTATGTATTTCCATGACCTCAATGTGAGTGGATATTGTTCGCATGTGCATTCAGGGCGAAAGAGATGCAGAGAGAGAGAGAGAAAGAGCGAGATGTGTTCAAATTTTATGACAGTCAGCTAAAATCAACATCATGTCGAAATCATTTAAGCAAAACGTTGCGGTTTTTTTTCTTCTGTGTACATTATGCTTCCTCTTAATTGCAAAGATGTTGTCCTTTTTTACTTGTCATTTCAATATGTTATGTGTGTATGAGAAGGTGTGCTTCTTTTGAATTTATAAGGTGCTCGTTGGAGGAATAACCAAAAAAAAACCAATATCACCTACAATACTTAAGAGAATGTAAAACGCTGTCGTTGATTTAAGAAAAAACAAAGTAAACCGTAAACCAGAAGGATACACTTGATATAATATGTTACATATTTTTGTCATTTTACGCGATTTGTCCGCACCTGCACGCGCTCCACTTTTATGCCTTTTCAAATGGCAAGAGAAAGTATTGAGTAGTAATTGTAGCACATACGATTGTGACTAGAGTGAGGCAATTAGCGCTGAACGGTTTGCACATAGTGGTTTGCAGACATTAAAATATAGATTGTATTCATGTTTTATTCCAGCAAAGTATGATGTAGTTTAGTAGAGCTGCAAATGTCATTAAAGCATAAAGGACTGGTGCGAACGCGGTGACAACAGAGGTGCAGAGTGGATTGACAAATTTTTAGGCAGCGATTACGACATTTTAAAGTTGCTATGAATTGCACATGTAGATTTTGAAATCTAGACCTTACAATCAGAAGAACCGTTTGGGATAAGCAATTGAAAATAGGATTTGGAGTAATCGTAAAAATAAGCAACTTTGATCTTATCCCGTCATAAAATTGTGCAATCTTTAGGAGCATTCACCCGGCCATTTTTGACAAGTGTCGAAGCAGTGTTGTGATGCATGAGCAAATCAATGTTGGGAAAGTCATCGGTCGGAAATTATTGCTTCATATTTTATTTCTACTTTTTTTTACGTCAACTGCATTACATCATCACCAACAGTGGCATCGCCCATTACCCCTAAATAATCCTTTGATCTTATCAACCACATTGACGTCGTTCTTTCATGTGTATGGAATCAGTTCCATGCCAAACTCGAATTTCGACACTTTAAACGAATTTCCCGCTACCAGATAAGACGGTTTATTTTCGCCGATGAGGTCGGTAACATTACCAATGTGTAACAAACAAGGGCATTTCGAAATCCTTGCAATTTAAAACGTTGAAGCCGTTTCAACTCAACCCAAATATTGTATCTCTTGTTCATACATAAGTACATATATCTCTTCATAAAATCCAGGCTATGCGTCAACTTCTCTGGAGTTTTGGGAAAGGAAACGAGGAGCAATGCTTCACTCTGTGTGTGTTCCCCTCATTAATGTTGCAACATATTAAAAAACTGGAATGCAGGAAAATCATAGAAGACAACGAGAGATGGTCGTTCGTATTGCTTTTGGCAAGCACACATTCCTCATAAATGCATGCATCGTGTGCTCACTCACCTTTTGTCAGGGTTTTCCTCACCTTGTTTTCCTCTGGATACATACATATAATTCTCCAGCAGTACGACACCAAAAATTGAGATGATGACTATGTAGCGATGTGGAAATATTTGACTTTCAAGGTTTCTTTAGCAAACATACAATGCTATAATATGTATATCATACAAATTTACAAACTCTCTTTGCCTCATCTGCATACCATTATCCTACATTGATTACTGATTACCTTCATCACACTCTGGAAACAATGTGTACATTTTTCCAGTGATGAGTTTTGACTGGATTGCGACAAGTCTTGAGGTAGAATCAGCTCAGCTACATATCTGACTCACTTCAAATGGTTACATATATCGTGACGCTTTTGTGTGAAGCCATTCATCTCGCCTTCTCAAAATCCAATTGAGATAGGTAACCCACTGTATCTTGTGCGATGATAAGCATATATACGAATATCAGTTTATGCATATATGCCATGTATATAAGACATACAAATTTGTGTGGTGTGGATGAAATTGGATCCTGCTTCATTGTACTTTACCCCTATAACTTTCCGCTTCAAAGGTACTTTTACAACACACAACCTCCTCATTCCTCCTCTATCCACGATATACTTCGAGCCTCAACTTTTTCTATATTATCTTATGGATAATGCACGCGTATATACTCGCGTGTTACGAAGAGCTGGCAACAAAACCAAATGGACAACCATGTAAAAGGCGACCCACACACGCACACTCACACACAGAGAGACACATTACTTGTCTGCTTGCTCTCTGCCTATTTAAAAAACGCTTCGCTTTTTATACCCCTGAACACAATCTCTTTTCTTGGGAGAACTGTAATTGAGCCACAATCACATCATCACATCTCTCTCCCTCTCCAGTAGCCCATTAAAGTTGACTAATCCCCTTTAATTGAATTCTCTACTCTTTATCTCGACAAACACACAACATCACTGAGAGAGAGGGAAAAAGTGGTAATAAAAAGACCAATATAGAATCTTATAATAACTTTCATCGTCGGCTGCCTTTCCTCCGTATGAACCATTCCACTTTTAATTTTCTTTCATACAAACACACACACATAATAAAAATTAAGCTTGAGTGGGCATGATACGCGAGCGTTGAGAGTCGTCAAATACCCAAGTAATAGTCGTAAAATATTGCTGTAAGAAAAACAAATTAGATTGGCAACCTTTATAAGAGGAACGATTCGCAAGCAGAGAAAAGACGTGCAGACTTGAGTCACAAGAACAACGCGCATTTTGACAGGTTCGGATGATTGGGATAACACATTAAATGCAAGTGACAAGATTTAAGTGAGTCAAAAGGAGTTCAATACGTTTTTCATAATTTATCTTGTCTCTTTTCTTGGTGAGTCAAGTAGGCGGTTTGGAAGCGACTTTGAGTGAGAGGTCAGTAGAGGAGAAGATGAGTATTAAAATCGTCGTGGGAATCGAATGGGCATGACAGTATCTCGAAAGTCTGGCCGATAGACGGGTGAATGAATCGGAGACTTGTTTAGGAGCTGATGCGAGATCAATGGAGGTAAGCCAGAAGAGACAAAGCTTGTGAATTTATCGCTCAGTGGTAGTACAAGGGGCTGATGTGTTGTAATATTTTATGTTTTCTAGAATGGAGTGTTCCTCACAAACCCTCTACTCCAGCATTTGCAACCCTGTGACGTAACGGAGAAAGGACCGTTGGCATCCGCAGCCTGTATTCATTACTCTTTTGTCATTTTCCAGAGACGCGTATTGATTTGGAGGAAGCGCCCCGTTCCGAATATCTGTTGAGGTCTCATGGAAAGGAAGGGAGCGGAGGAAGTTGTGAGAGTGAATGTTACAAGCGACGAGGGATGATGACGCGGAATGCGAGTGACATGACTTAGTATATAGACTATATAATATATGAAATGAAGGCTCCGGAGGCGAGATAGAAAGGGTCGTCGGAGTGAGAGTGTCGTCGTGCGTGGGTTTTCTGTCTTGCCGGAGCAATGGCGACACTGAGAGCCCCGTCTGCCGTAGTGTTAGGAGTGGCAACAGTATTCTTCCTTCTGTATTTACTCCCTTGGCAAAATTTACCAAGCATCCAGATCCCCTCCCCGTCCCCCGCCTCGTACTCGTGGAAGCACTCCCCTGTCGGCTACCCGCCCTCCGAGAGTGTTCCGGAGGCGGGCTCGCATGGGGAGTGGTTGCTGAAGACGTCCGTTGCGGACCTCATCAACACGAACACAGTGCCTACTGGAATGGTGACCTACCGCGCAATTCGTGATTCTGGGATCGTCTTCAACGCGAGTGGTTCCGACGTTCTCGTGATACTTCATATTCAGAAGACGGGAGGCACCTCCTTCGAAAAGCATATCGTTCAGGACCTCGACGTGGAGAAGCCTTGCATTTGCTGGAAGCGGAGAAAGCGGTGCAAGTGCCCACGTCCTTCGCTAAGTGAGTCTTGTCAAACAGATATTTTTTATTTGTGCCGTTGTCGCTGGAGTCGCTGTACACTTTCTCTGGAACAAGTCGAAGTCAGTGGTATTCCAATTGTTTGCAGGTAACTCGGTAGAAGCTCGAAATGAGAATGTCGACTCGTGGCTGTTCAGCAGGTTTTCTACAGGCTGGATCTGTGGCTTACATGCTGACTGGACTGAGCTCACCTCTTGTGTCGACGAACAATTACAGCAGGCACATGGTTCCACTATGAAACGCAAGTATGTCAATCACTTCAAAAGCATTGTTTTAATTTCTCTGGAACGGGAGATTGGAGTCCGGTTGAATGCAATAGATGGCCGATTTTAGCAAGTGTGGTTTGTATGTGTTTACAGGTACTTCTATGTTACAATGATCCGTGATCCTATTCATCGGTTTTTATCCGAGTTTCGTCACGTGCTGAGAGGTGCGACGTGGAAGGCTTCTCGGCACATTTGCCAGAAGCGATATGCCACTGCTGAGGTACTGCAGAGTATTTTCCATGCTAGACGCCAATATAACAGAACGCGACTTTTTCCAGCATCGTCGTCCTAATTATTTTACAGGAGCTCGGGTCATGCTACACTGGACGAAGTTGGATGGGAGTGAGCCTTAAGGAATTCATGAACTGCCCGCACAACCTTGCCTTCAATCGTCAAACGAGAATGTTAGCAGATTTGTCGTTAATTGGATGCTATAATAAGTGAGTTACGCATTTACGCATTTATTTACCAGTCACTCTTCGTCAAAGAAAGTTTTTAAAAGGAAATTTTTTACTGCTTCTTGATTAAGGAGTACTATGCCCGCAAGTCAGCGTGATCGCATTATGTTGGCGTCCGCCAAACGCAATTTAGAGTCTATGGCATTTGTAGGATTGACAGAGCAGCAAAAGGTAAGGGGAACGTCGTTAGTCTACAAATCCTTCTGGATTGCAAAAGCGATTACAAACTTGTGTAACCTCTTCTACAGATTTCCCAGTATGTCTTCGAAGAAACTTTCAAGCTCCGCTTCAAGATCCCCTTCACTCAGAATGAGGACACCTACTCCAAGGCGACCCTCGACAAGGCAACGGCCGACGAGTTGGACGCCGTCCGCCAAGCCAACAGTTTAGACCTAGAGCTTTATCAGTACGCGGAGCAGCTACTCAACAATCGCTTCCTCGAGCTGAAGGAGCAAGACGCCGACTTTGACGAGCACTACAACTTTTTGGGCGAGAAAGGCTACCACTTCTCCTGGGATGATATTGAAAACGAGGAGTAGTAGTAATCACAGTTGTGCACCCATAATCCTTACAGATCCACATCCAACCTCCTTCCGGCTTTGTTTCCCTGCTTCGCCGTGTTTTTTGCAGTTAGTGAAGAAACCAACGGTTGTTTGCTTATTGTGGCGAAAGGGTTTTCAGTATTTTGTCAATCATCACCTCAAACATATTTTTGTGTCGAACAGACTGACTCATAAGTATCCTTGGTACCCCCACGCGCGGAGTACGAGAGAGACACATTTCCTCGAAAGTGCTATAATATATTATTATTATTATTATTATTATTATTATGTGTAACAATGTATTCCTCAAGCAAACGTACGTCTACCAAACGAAAATGTTGCTCTTTCGATCTGATTTATACATACGTCCTCGTATTCTTTTTAGCTGCGTAGTTGTAGGAACAAGAACTTGCACTCCATATATCCAAGTACTCATTCTTGCTTAAACACTTTTGGTAGCCTACTTGTAATCCATAATAATCGAAAACATTTCGCAAAGTCAGAAAAGGCATCTACAAAATCGAGCGTTGAGCAGTAAAACAAGTGGTGTTGTCCACAGTTTGATATTATTATAATTGTATTCAATTACTATGTCTACATAGTTCGCGACGTCGTGTGGTTTAACGATAAAATTTAAAAAAGTATTTATATACAACATATTATATTACTAATCGCAAATATACATAATATCACAGTATGGGTAAAAATTGTGTCACAACATAGTTTCTACATCAATATATTTAAAACAATGTGTACTATATTATAGACTTTTGTTAGACATATCAAGAGTGAGAAATTGACAGAAGACTGTGAGGATTCAAGAGTTATAATATGATAACGAAATAATATCTCTCCCTCTCCTTATTTCTTTCTCTCTCACTTTGTACGGCAAGCATAAAGGGAAAAAACATTCGAGTTGTTACATGACACTTTGAAAACTAATTGAATACTATGAGAACTCGGTGTCGAAGCCATAAAAATACTGATTTTGCATTTAATTCATTTACGATATAGTAATCAAAGCTGTATTAATTGTAGTGAGTACAAGGTTCTCTCTGCATGGATCGATATATACACATCCTTCGGATTGTAGCATCATTAAGGTGCCTTCAACTACGTAATCTGTAATGATTGTATATTATAGTGCATCTATCTACTGGATTGCTAATTAGCAGAGAATTTTGTTGAGTGAACAATTTGTTAGTAGCGTACCACAATGGAAAAAAAAAAGAATTTTGCACTCAGACACTCACCTACAAACGTTATATAATATATATAGTAATATGATGATTTATATAAAATCGTAGAGCAGCCGCGGTGCGTCGGAATGGACTTGGTACCTTAACAAAAAGAGTAGAAAAACAAACACCAATTGTTGAAAAAATTTCCGGATTGTATATGATCACGGTGACGAAAGTATGCAATAAAAAACTTGCACACAAAAAATTGTGTTAAATAATTTTTCCCTGGTCGCATTAAAGAAATGATTGGAACAAAGACAAGGAAAACAGTTTTTGAGTTTGAGGTTCGAAAATGCGTACTTATTTTTATTCTTAAACGTTTATGGCGATGACTTGAATTTAAAAAAAAAACAATTAACAAGGTAGGACAAACAATAATAATGGACTGACCTTTGGGTTTTATGAATCATTTAACTGAATCAATTTTCTGTTTTTTTAAAGTTAGTTTTATATTTTTTATATGTAGCTGCTATAGTATTCATGTGGTTTGCATAAATAAATATACTTCTAAGTTGATTTTGCCAAGTGTATTTTGTAGTGCCTTGTGTAGAAATAGTAGAAAAAGTACGACTCTCGATTTTGCCACTTAAGGATGAGCTGCTGCTACTTGTTGCCACAGTCCGCCTTCAACTTGGCGAGAACAAGCTCCATCGCCATTTGAGCGTCCTCTGCGCTGTCGTGACCGGTTTCCATTTCCTGGATGACTTTTTTGAGTATCTCAGCGCTGAGGTTTTTCAGCGCTCGCTTCTTGGGTGGGCCCAGTCGGTGAGGGTAAAGTACACTGGTGTCGATCACACAGTCGTGCCGCAGGTGGAGGGCGAGAAGATCCGACTCGAGGCTGTGACCAATGAGGATCGTGTTGGGGCGGAGACTCATCAAGATAATAGCTTGAACTTCTATGATGTTTCGGGTTGCCTTGTCCATGTCGTCGAATGTGATCCCGCTGAACCGTGTGTTGCAGTCAAGTACTTTGTGAAGGGGCTTGACAACCTCATCCATTCTAAAAAAATGAACACATTTAATTTACGAACTTGAATGAGAAGCAGTTTTGTATGGTTTAGGTGTTCAATTCAGAATAACTTACAAAATTTGACCACTCGTGCCGACAACTGTGACCCTCGCCAACTCCGACCCGTGAGTGGTGTACACCATTTCACAATCGATTGCAATGACGTCCCACTCGCTCTTCCCCATCTCTTCCTCGTCCCCTTCGTCCTTGATGGAGTCGACAAAGCCCTTCTGGTCGGAAATTGGGATGGGACACCTGGACACGTGACAAACCGCAGTGACGCAGCCCAGTTTGTCGTCTTCCCCTCCACAGCAAGAGTACGTCGTTTCTCGAGCTCCACGTCCACCCTTGGCTGTATAGATATCAAGAGAATTGTAATTCGACTTACAAGAATTGGCCCAAGGTGGTCGATTATCTTGGTAACCAATGTAACAGGCAACTACGGATGTAAGCAGAGAAAGAAGTGAAAAAGGTTATCAGCCAAAAAAAAACAAATCACCAAAGCGAAAGTAAATTTACAAAAATAATACAAGTACGAGGATTACTAAGGGGATGATAAGCAAGGGAGTTTTATTCTTCAGCAAACTTCAGCTCACCTTTGACATTGTACTTGCGACCCCAATGGTAATTGCAGACTTCCAACATGAGAGGCTCTCCGTCGTCGGTGGTATCATACCGAGTTTTGCACCTGTCACAAATTCGACGGTTGATGGTGTTGTTGTTCTGCTCCCCTTGTCTTGCCCTGGCTATTACACGACCTGCAGATCGCCGGATCCAGTCACAGAGGGTTGTATGATTTTTTTTAAAAAATTAAGCCAGTGTGAGTGGAATGATATGCGACTTACCCTTTTCACCGGAGGGGTGGGGACGAGGATATCCGTTCTCCTCGAGTTCTCGCTCCGTCAAAGTGTACTTCTTCAAAGCTCGATACAGGCGGTTTCCCTGGGGCAAACTGTCTTCCCTCTTAATCATACGAACACTACAATTCTTGGCAGCCAATGAGCCGGACAACATTTCCGCGTGCGATATCACCCGATTCGGACCGTTACTCTTTCCTGTGTCAAGTTAGAGTAGAAACGAAGTGAGGAACAGTCCGAGCAACACTTTTGTAGACTTTGGGGCAACGTGAGAGTGGGCAAAAAAAACGCCGCCTGGAAATCATACCAGATTCTTCCTGGTGGCTCCCCCTCCTCATTCCAGAAATAATACTGATTCCCGAACTGATGTACACCTGTTTCGAAGAGCATTTGTTCACCAACTCATTCTCTCTGAGGGTTGTAGTCTCGAAGGCCTCTTGTGGGTCACCAAGTACCTTGGAAAACTCGGCGAACAGTTTGTCCATCATTTGTTGGCGAGTGACGTGCGGGATCTTGGTGGTCTTGTTGGGAGCATCACGGTAGATTATTGGACCCTTGATTGTGGGAGTTGCCTACAATGCGAAAAAAATGCAAATACGGCTTTAATATTTATGATTAACAAGCCACGATAAGCCTTTGAGATAGTAAATGTATCTAGTTTTACAGCAGTCGGTTGATGAGCTTCTCGTTTGGTGCCCTTCGCCGCTGTTTGAGAATACGTGAGTGAACCGGGTTGAAAAGGTTTTGAGGTGGCAATAGGTGATAGGGACGGTTTTTGAGAGAAGGTTGAGATTGTAGGTTTCTTGGCAAGCTTGTCAGCGTTAGGAACATGGGCAATGCGCATCTTTCCAGAAGATTGCGGCTTCGAAGTGGGAGACGATCCACCTGGCCTTCTGAAATTAAAAATAAGTATGTAACTAAATTTAATTCACAATTTTCTTTGCACCAACACTTATTTTTCATCAAAAAATAAGGAGAAAGAGTATGTGCATACCCATTGTGACTATTTGTACTCTTCTTTGACTGTTCTTCAAGACGCTTGTACATGGTATCCTGCAGGTTTTTCGAGGTAGCAGGAGGCCGCTTCGGAACAACCGGCGGCGATGACTTTGGCGTAGCACCAGCATGCGCCACCCGCTTCCTTGCGACCAGGTTAAACCCGTCCTCCTCGTTCTCCTCCTCCTTCTTCTCCACCGAACTGGTCTTCTCAGGTTTTGAAGGTCTCTGCTGCTTCACCTCTTTCTCCGGCTTGTAGTTCTCGAACAGTTCCCTGCACTCTCTGGCCACCCTCTCGGGGTCGTCGTCGGAATCGCTGCCGCCCAAAAAGGTAAAGTCCAAGGAGTCATTGTCATCGAGCATTTCGGTATCGTCCATCGCCTCGACGTCAGCGGCATCAATCGTGAGTCCGGTGAAGCGATTCCCGGTGTCCACGTTGTTCTCCACCGACATGAGGGCCCCTTTCGTTGGACTCGTGGATGGACTCCTGCTCTCATCCTTTTTGCTCTCTTTATCCTTAAGCTGAGGGGATGGAGGGACTTTGTCCTTGTGGGCTTTCTTCGAACTCTCCTCCGACTCTGGACTGGCCTCGGATGTCTTTCGAATTCGCTTCGCATCTTTTGGACTGCTGGTTGACGACGAGGACTCCTTTTCTTTCCGCTTCTTGGAGTCATCTCTCTCCCGTTTCTCCCTGGAATCCTTTCTCCTCTCCTCCTCCCTCCTTCGACTCTCCTCCTTGACTAGCTTGTCTGTCTCCTTTTTGTGGTGATGATTTGTACTGGTTCTGCTTTTGGAAGAATCTGCTCCGCTGCTTTTTCGCTCCTTTTTGTGCTTCTTGTGCTTGTTTTGCTTACTACTGGACGACCCCGTGTCCTCAATCTCTCGGGCAAGTTTCTCTATTTCATTACGCTCCTTCCGGATCCTCTCTTTGCGACTACCTTCATTCTCATTCTTGTTGATAAATTTTGTGTAAAACTGGCCCATGCTTGAGGTCGTATCGCTACTCAATCTCCTTCGTTTCGACGAGTCTTCACTGTCAGAGTCGCGATGTCGTTTCCGGTTCGTCTCTACGCTAATACTTTCTTCCGAACCGGAAGCTGAACACAAGCAATGACATCGAATCAAAAACAATTTCAAAGTGAAGGCTTTTTACATACCAAATTGGTTTCATAAAATACCATGGCAAAGTGCACTTACTAGTTTTCAGTCTTGTAGTTTGCAGCTCCTCCGTGGTTCCAGGGTCAGACTTGTTATTATTGCAACTAAGAGATTCAGAATTTTCGGGCACCTTCACTGACGAACCTGCATCCTTCACCACTCCACTGGCTATCACTGAAAAGTGTCAACATAGTCAACAAAAACAACATTACATGACATAATCACATATGAATATAATATTAATGCAAAACAACATGTCGACATGACAACCTTGGTTTGTATTGGAGGTGGATGAGGTGGTGCCTCCCTCACTTGAGGGGGTGGCTTCATCCAAGGCCTCGGTTTCAAGCTTTCTGTCTATCCGAACGTCTGGAAAACCAAAAATCGTTAATGATTATCAATCTGATCAACTTCAGCTTGTTAGCAGTCAAGTTTGCAGCTCCTTGGTTTGCTTTACCCCAAATTGCGTTGAACACACATATTGTCCAAATTTCTTACACAACCGTTACTAATATTTGACAACTGGATTTTTTTCAATCGTACTCTGATTATCTGAACAAAATGCTACCGATCCAACGTAGAATTGGTGCACAAAATTGGGATTACTTAACATACGCTAGCTTTCTCTTCAACTATGACGTTCTCTCACTCTCTCCTTGGAACTGAAGGTTCTCAACGCCTGTTACACAACAAAGGGCTTTTGTCTAGTGAGGACAACGATTCATTGTCACCTTCTCCTCCAAGAGTCGAAGACAAAGGAGTTTCTTCCCATTATCCCAACGAATCCCAACTCCCTCCGTCATTAGTGAAAGAGAAATTAAGAGATTATAAAAGCCCATTATTCGGAAGAGAGAGAGGAGACGCACAATTGACGCCGACATCCTGTCGCAAAATCAGCCTCTATAAATGCGTATTATATGACAAAAGAGAACCCGGCGGACGATATAACAATAATTGCTTTATTGGTCATTTTAGGAGATTGTGATTAAAAGACAATGTCTGTAACTTTCCTTCTCCTTTCTCGCTCCCCCGAATATAATGTACGCACGCGTCATGTATGCAATAATGTCGGGTTTTACTACGAAATCACACTCAGTGACGCGTCATGCAATGAGCATCATTAAAGAGCATAAAATTGGTAGACCAGGATCGCTTTATTTGTTGATAATGATGACATATTATGATTCGGAAGAAAATTGATGTTTTTTTTCGCTTACCGGATCGACAGTGCCTGAAGGAACAATGCGGTCGTTCGCAAAGACCTGCGAGGAAAAAGGGGCAAGGTATGCTCCGGAAGAGACCTTGTGACGGCAACATTCTTCAAGGCGACAGCAAAGTGGTTGGGGTGGGTCTTCTAGCTCCTTCGACGTGACTCGTCGACAACCAGCACGGATTTGTCGACGGACAAGGAAGAAAGATGAGTGACTCAGCTCCCGTCCAAACTGATAAATACTGGCAATCGAAGATGTGCTAGCCTAGTGTGGGCGTCAGATTGAGTGCTCATGGTACCCCAAAAAACGACGACACGACCCCCTTTAATGCTCCATGATGAAAATTTACTCCCAATATACTCAACTTTGATGTACTACACACTTTGCACTTGTGTCTCAATCTTTATCACTGAACCGTTTGATGGAAGCCCGGCGTCTTACAAATTTTTAATGGAAACGACCTGGACTAAACTAATAAATGTTACTTGGATGACTAATTAAATCATCCACAGATCCTCGTGCGACACTTGCGATAGGCGTCACCAAATCCTTTTTTGAACCCTTTCTCTGTAATTTAATCAAATCGTGTGAATCCTACCGTACATCTCTCGGCGATGACGACCACGGCCGTGTGGACGACGAATTTACTTATTCGCATTTCCGGCTCTTGACAAAAGTGACAACTTCCCCTGTGCCTGTGTCTTCCCGTTTTTTCGGAGACCCTTTTTGACTGACGAAGCCGAATTAGAAAAAAAAACTTCTTTTTTTTTTGCTGCGCTAGTTATTGCCGCTGCTGTGGTGTCCTGTAAAATATTATCATCATGAGAAGTATAGTTCTCGCTGTGGTGTTTTACCGAGGCTCCTCTGACAATCCTGCCATGCATTTCGACATCATCATCACCATCATCTTCCCACTCGTCCACGCTATATTTGCCATCCCCGAGACGAGGTACGACGACTGAAACTTGGTAGTAGGTCTTCAATTTTGTAATCGGCAAACACAGACAGAATGCGGGGTGGAAATGGAAGGTGTACATGCAGTCATTCTCACGATGAAGCAATACGTTTGAGAAGACACAATAAGTTTTCGTAAGGAAAGGTGTATAATTCGAATAAAATCGTGTGTAGGATATCCTCCAATGCAATGATGAGGTGGTCCTCCACACTCCTGAGGTGAATGGCAAAGATTTCTTATTCAATCTGTGGCGTGCACAAAGAGACGCTTATGAAGTCTTCATGTTCACCATCCAAAAAACCAGGGAATGATACAACGACTCTTATACCGGAAATTGTACAATGAAATTTATGGAATAATTGAAATTGGTACATTGGACAAACTTGATTGATGCAAATTCAATTTTAATGACTTGGAAGAAAGAAGCTTGCCTGTATACAGCCATGCAAATTAGACTGGGCACATACAACCCAAGAAATAACAGGACGCTCAACAATGAGTACTTTGGAACAGATTGTGTTTGCATTTTTTCGGTGACCTTTGTTGCATTATGAGCAGGCATACGCATGATCAACACATGAAGGATAACTGGCAGGTGGGTAGAATGGGAAACAAGTGAGACGACATCGCTCCGAGATTGACTGCGATTTGAACAATTCGCTGACACGAGAACTCTCACGGTCAAAATGTTAAAACTACTGCTGGTCATTAAAAAATTCTCTGTGCACAGCCATATAAACGCTAGACATTCAAATAAATCATATTCAAAGCCTTCTCATCAATTGCCAACGCCGTATGAAATCAGTGAGTATTTTTGTAATGCAATGTTCCGGCTAACGAACTTATATTTTAATTCCTGACAAATCGATAAAATCAAATCGTTAAAAACCAACCATTGCGCGACTGGACATGAGTAAATCATGCATCTTCCTATAAACTCGTACAATACTTCGTTTCTTACGTAACACTATATATCTATTATCATGAGGTACGGCGTCTTACAAAAAGTGTCACGAAACCTTTTTGTCTTTCATACTTTGCGAGAGTATCCTCGTAAAAAAATTTTTATGGACATACAAAAACGCCTTTACTGTTGTGTTTAATCGTAGGATTTGAATGGCATGAGGCTCATTAAAAGGGTGGTTACATAAACGACGATACTAACATTTGCAACGAGTGTGAAAGCTTAATTTATCATGATGGGCATAAAATAATTGTAAAATCTGTAATAAAACTTCGAGGCCAAGTCAGCTATTTCCTCATGTTTGTGCTTGCAGAGGAAGCAGCAATATTTATGACGGTGTTGAATATGACTTTTGTTATGAAAATAAGACGACTCCATGGTATCTGTAATGTACAAAAGTTAAATCGAAGTAAAAATAACATTGAATATGTTCAATCATGCAAATCTTATCAAGACCATGAATTGTATACCAGCTCCTCTTAAAAGCACTCTTTTATTTGCTTCAAGGCACGGGTTTCAACACGTATACAAACGCACACTGTACGTACACCATACTCTTTAAAATAAACAATTTTAAATTCAATAGCAAATTGCAATTATATAATAAACATGGTTCATATATTATTCCATCGCTTTCATTCTGCGTGTGGCTACTGAAACACTCATTTGACAGTGACAGTATCATGTTTTCAGCTCCACTCCACAAGCTTTGTGTTTTTACATAGTAATATCTTGAGGCACCAACAATGAATCCATATTATTCGGTATCCTGGACCACACCTCATTAAAATGACAGTGCTTTTACTTTCTTGTCAAGATTCTCAGAGCCGTTTCCTTCTTAAAAGTTCAGCACAAAAGCAAGGTATCATTGATAATTTGATAATACACTTGGATCTGGTCCAGACGTGGCTATAAATTGGAGCACATGCACCCATTTATCGTACTAAAAGTTTATAGGTAATATATAATTCTGTATTTGACACAAAAATCCTCTCCATCAAACAGTCTAGTCTAAGAGAGATATAACAAATTGCACACAACACAACAGTAGAGGATATGTACGAAGAGCACAACGTATGTCAAAACTCTGTCATTCTCGCTTTACGGAAAAAAGTACTGTATTTTGTTACACTTTCAAATCCGTAAACGACGACAACTGGCAATGTGGGATGGTCATCGTATGACTGTGACTGGAAGGCTCGGGCTCATACGCCTCAATGTGTGGCGGCGGCGGAGGATTCCTCCGTCGTGACAACGCCATGAGGATAAGCATGATGATGAAGGCGCCTCCGCAATGCCAGGCGAAAGTCAGTGAAATCCAGATGAGCGCACTGTTGTAGTCTTCGCTCGACGTCCAGGTGACAGGCACCCCTTGGGCGGGGCTGTACAGGATGAACCCACTTTGAATGTACCAACTCCCGTGAACCAGAGTGAAGAAGGACAGGGCAAACTTGACGAGACGACTCCAAGGCAGCACGATCTCCACGAGACTGGCGAAGGCACATGAGAATATGGCGTAGACGAGGAGGACATGGACGTGCTGCTCCATGAAGGCTTGGTGCTCCAAGTGAAGTCGAAACATGAGCCCCTCAATGGCAAAGGCTAGGGCGAGCGTGAACTTGTCGAGCCCGTACGGCATCGTGTACGGGCAGTAAAAAACGAGGACGTCGACGAGCCCGGAAATGGCAAAGAAGAGGTAGACGGTAGCGTAGAGGATATCACCGACGAATTTCAACTCTCCATTGGGATACGCTGCTGCCAGCGATGCGGCTATCCCGACGGCCGTGATTGTGAGCTTGACGATCCCTTCCATCGGCCAGTTTTTGAGGCGACAGCATTTCCGCTTTTGGTACTGTGAACTTCGTCCTCGAGAGGAGCGCATGTCATCCATGTCTCCCGGGAGCTTGGGATCTGCCGCGGCGTCCAACGACCATTTCAAGCCGAACGCTATGAACACGCTGCCCGGCAGTACGTAGCCAGCAAATTGCGTCATTTTGAGGGACGACGCTGGCCAGCGTCAAGGAATATACTGGGTTCTTAGAATAGAATAGAGTGTCGTCGTCTCCACTTCAGATATCGGCTTGGAAGATGAACATCAATCTGCAAACAACACATTTCAAAGAAACGTTTTAAACTTTTTATAGTTAGCATCATGTCATCATCAATAATAATTCCTTTTTTTCCTGTTGAGAAAAATATGCCGTGTTTTCCTTGGAAAGCCGTGGAAACGAGAGCTGACCAAGATTAAACTTGACCTGTCTGACCTTTCCTTTTAATAAAATGACACACTCGCCCTCTCGCATGTAAACAAGAAGAAACGCTAATTAATAAGTCGTAAAGCCATCATGCTCTAAATAATCACCGGAATCGCTCAATCTTTTTTTCTGCGCCAAACATGCTCCGCACTGAATATTCATGGCCGATTCCTTATCTCACACGCCAATACGAAAAGTAAAAAGAAAATGGTGATCCACTTCTAACAAACTGTACTTTAATCGTCGCGTAATATTCCGCCTTGTCAAAACTGCATGCAGGCTGACCTCATTCCCTCAGCTTCAAATATATTTTTTTCATATCAAATCAAAGGATTTGTACAATTGCATGCATTTCCTATAATGAAAAGGAGCATTCACTCATCGGAAATCGACACTTTTTTATATACACACAAAGACACACAAGTTTTCTCATGTCCAGTTTGCAAACTGAGAACACTTATTTCTTCAAGACAGACACGACATGTGTCTGGTTTTAAATTGACTACTTCTTATGATTTATGCATGTCGCATCTCCTCTCTCAGTGAGTAATCTTTGTTGCTACATCCCTTGGTGTTCGTGTCCCATAAAGAATCACACGGCGTGATTAATAGTTGCACTCTCACACACCAATAATATCGTATGCAAATGCATATTTTCGTTTTCGAGATGATCACTGTGTTTAGTCAGGATGTGTGTGTGTGTTCAATCCCACAAAACAAACCACTCTCTTTGATTTCAATTGAGGATGCAGTTAAGCACATGTAATTTTCTCAGAATGATGAGTGACTGTCTGCATATTATACACTTATATTTTCTCTCTGTGTATCTCCAAAAAAATTACAGAGTGTTCAGTAGTCAGCGTAATAGTTTGCTCGTCGATAATCGTCGCTCTTGGCGCGTGAGAAAACGCACTTCGAGACAGAAACCATTTTCCAACGACAACGAGAGTGAATTAGGTGAGCATTCTTGAAGAAAACTGGTGAATAATGTGTATGCAGCTCAATTTTTGAGACACGACGCGGCGCAGTAGGACGACGAAGTGACCAATTTTTCATCTCAATCCTTAAAAGTCAATTCAGCGCTTATCAATACAAGACAAGTGTATGCTTGTCACATTGGATAACTGCTGTCGCTATTTAAAACTAAAGATACGCAAAAGACATTCGCTTTTGTGCATCCACAAAAATGTCTTTGCAACGCTTATAGCTACACGTGTATACTTTTGTGCGAAAGCGTGAGTGCACAGCGAGTTGCCTCTGTGCGAAGGAGAAAAAATCCCTTTCGAAAAGAAAAAGTGACTTCCGTCCGTTGACAAGAGTTTGTGTGAGTTGATGTCTTTAAAATACACGTCGACAATACAATAATACGTACGTGTGCGTAAATAACATCAGAATCCGCTTTGCAAAATAAACAATGATGGGTTTGAAGTTCAAAATGACTTCTCCTTTTTTTCTAAACAAAAGGACTGCCAATTATTATGTACAAACGTGCCCAACGATGTACACATGTGGACAGTACAGCTTTTAAGGAACATTATCCTCTCTCGCTGATGTCTGAGAGAGTCGGATTTTTAAAGGGATTTTTCTTCTCGTCTTTTACATCCCAATTAAATTTCACTAAGCAGCATAAAAACGACGCATTTATATGTGCATTCCTAGAGCTAAAAATAGTGATGCACACATTTCCATATTGAATACGATGAATTGACAGTGAAAACAAGCGGCACTAGAACGACAAAACTCTGACAACGAGCGCGTAATTTTTTCCCTTTGTATTGTGTCATTAACTTGTCATTACGAGGCTTGACCTTCCCGTTCGACTAAATTGCATATGTCAGCACATTTCTCTCTCCGTGTTGAGAAATTTAAAGACTCGCTGCTGCTGTATTCTCTGTTCTGCGCAGGAAGGAATCTTCACACGAGTTGTCGTCATCGCCACTGATGCAAACCCAAATTGCAAATTATACTTTCAAATTTTCACGGCGCAATGTGTTGTCTCGCTACATTCAAATTGGCAGTCACGATGAGATATGCACGAAACACTTTGAAAAATCTTATTTCAGTCTCCGTTTCATGCGCTGTTACTAACGATCAATTTTGCTCATCGAAAAAATATATCGAAGGAGATACTCATCAAATAATCGGTACTCATTGAGTATGCATGCAAAAAGGAGCGTTGCGCAAAAATGGTTTTATATCAAGTTTAGAGACAAAGGCAAAAGTGAAGAGATGTACAGTACTTCGTCCCTCCGTTTGTTAGAAATGGATTGATTTTTTGGGACTTGGACACACGTGCTCGTATTTCTCGACTCTCACATTTGTATGCGTAAAAAGACTCTGATTATTGTGTCTGTATGTATGAGGCAGAAAATTTGGGAAGATAAGTAGCTTTCATAAAGTTTTCATCATCACGTGTAATATGAATGTAAAAGGAAAGAGCCGGAAAAGGATTTTTTTCCTTATCTGTAACCACAATATTTTGCGATTAGCATATGTCATGCGTCTCCCTCTCCTTAAATGCGTCTTACATAGTGCGATGAGTAGTTGTTGTCCTACTCAAATTCTGCACTGAAAGAATTCATTTTCTACCACATTCAGCTCATGAGAACAGGCCGTATTGCATACAACGAGTGGAAGGTTCATATGAAATTCATGAATTTTCTAATCGACATTTGCGTGTGACTGTTAAGGATGTAAGAAGGGATTTTCATCCAACAAAACTGAGATAATGTGGTGCGTATATGTTTTACTACGTAATTCACTAATTACGAAAAGTTATATCAACGTTGTTGAAACTATTTGATTAGTTGAAATTTCTGGCATATGATGAAACCTCTTTTTTAACAAAAATATTTCATAAAAACTATTCAAAACTCATTACGCACTCATGTTCCTGTCCCTTTGTCATTTGTTTAATTAAAGGAGAGTGAATTTTTGAAATCGCTTCTTCCTTCGAAACTGAGAGGTGCCTTCCTAATTTCTTTGACATGTGTGTGAGTCTCATCAAACCCACCTTTGTTTGTGTGCATCCATAATTTGATTAGCCATCCATCACTGCCTACTTATGCAAAACTTTAATTAATCGCTAATTAAAACATGAATGCTAAAATTGTGACCATATGCGCCACCGCGGATTAGCGTGTATCTTGATTGTTGTCACAAATGCCGGCGCTGCAGAACGCACATTAATTTATAATTTATTGATCCACACTCATACTATTCAAAGCTCAACATTTACAATTCATCAACAAGTACCTCCAAGTCGTTATATCATCAGTGCTCAACAAAAATCTTATTGAATTGCACTGGCTTCCCACTCTCTCGGCACACCACGAGAGCTCACCGTTACTCGCATCGGCTACTATATTAATTGTTCGTCTCGTAAAGACGTCGTCCGACTGTGAGGGAAATGGACTCTTTGAAATACACACGCCCTGTATCCCTGTGTATGACAGTTGATCAACATGGTTACGTACATTTTTATGAGTACATACGTGAAGCATCATGCGTCGCATTTGTTGCGCTCATTGATAAAAGAGAACGATATTGATGTGTACCGTAATATAGACAAAGAGGCGATAACAAATCTTCCTGTCCCCGTTTACACTCGCCCAGATTAAGTTTCATGGGAAGAGAAGCGTCAACAATAAATATTATGTGTAATACAACGCGTTGTTCATGTATCATAACCTACACAACGCCGTATTGTCGAGCTCTCATGATTGTTTCATATAAGACATCCTCCCCTTTTATTACCTCATAAATGATTCGAAGGGAGTAATCCTCCACAATTTGTGTTATGATTGGTATTGTAAGACAACAATAAATGTCTTGAGCGACATGTCCAACCAATTCTAATTGTACTTTGAAATTACACAAGTTTCGAACTATGAGCACCACATCTCACCTTTTCCTTCTTGTTTCCTCCGGCTTCCTCCAAGAAAAAGCCTCTGCTGCTCCAAATCTGAGTTGAAACAGTTCCAACAATAAATTCCCAAATGAGAACACCACACACTATAACAAATCCACAGTGCGAGAGAGACGGATAAAATATATGAGACTAGTTGGCGTGCTACATGGAAGCTGGCAAATATTTGGTGAGCGATCCTGATATTTTATGACTGTATCGCTGCGTGTATTGGCAAAAACAGAATTCTTCCTTTGATTTCTTTAAATCACACAGGCACAGACAATTTGACTCACACACACTTGAAGTTTTGACGATATGCACAAAAATCTCAAGTATTTTTTTGAGCATCAAAAGACGTATAAATTTTCTTCGTCCGACTGGACTGTTTTGTGAGTTTGCAGATTGAGGACTGAGTAGAAAAATATTTGTATTTCTACTTTTTCTGCAGTCCAATTCCTCACGTTATACGGTTCCAACTTGTTTAATCCCACATGCTTCTCCGTTTGCAGAAATGATGGGCGCAGAGAGGCAGATGTGTTGTCTTCTTTCTGCATGAGAGATTATGATGGAGAGATTGAGTTGGTCTCTACTCATTCGAGTTATGTATGCAATAACTTGTTGGAGTTATTTTTTTTGGAGGATTCTTTTTATCGTCCCATCATCTCACACACTGGCCCTCTCTACATCTTCTTTTTTCGAAATACCTAAGTGACTCAAATACTCTCTACGGTACTGAGCGAGTGAATGGGCGAAAGAGATGACGACGATTGAAACAACTCTGTTGCACGACGACTGTACTGACACATGCTTCCTCTGCAAAAGTCAGAGGAGGAATAGGAGAAAAAATGCCGACAAGATTTTGATATACCCATGGCTTCGTCATTGTCATGTCGTCATCGCACTTGTGTGAATCTCCATCATCTACCCAAGCGATGCTCTCTCTGTAGAAAAAAAACTCCACAAGTCCAATAGTGAGTGCGGTGATCTCTTATATAATAGCGTGGTGAGTGAAAATGAAAATTTGTAGCAAGTTGCTTTGTTTGATGCCCATACGACGGAGACAAGAAGGATGATTCATAGAATACATCACGTTTCTTCTGCTGCATGAAAACAAGAGGGGAAGAAGAGAATTGCTATGTATTTTAACTAGTTTTCTGACTTTGTTGCTACTCGAGGCACTTTTTGCGGCTTGACATGTCTCCATATAGTGTACTAACTAGAGAGAGTAAAGCGACGAGTAGCTTTCGATTGTGACTCTGAATCAGTCAGCAATGTGTTTTCAAAACGGTGCAATGAACGTTCACAACAAAAGGTTATGAAGTATGAAGAGTTATATATGAGCACACCACTTTTTCCTTGCAAACGGTGATATTTATGCGTACAACTCTACGAGTTGTGTTTTAATGAAATGCAGAAATGTGGAAGGAACAACATTGCTGAGGAAGGTAGGTCTTTGTATCGCTTTGTCAAACGATGTAAAAACGCTTTTTGCTGTCAAAGGTTTCATGGGGACTAAGGTGTCAAAGTGTTCTCCACCTCGAATTGCATACATAATATTGGCCTCCGCTGAGGCATAATACTAAAAAATCCTGGTTTTTAGTACAGACTTAATACTTCGTGACGTAAGAAAGCTACTTTCATTACAGGGTGGAGAATGTGAGATTGGTTAAGGTAGGTCACACTTTTTGTGGTGGTTTCCAATGGATTATTGTAATTAAATTGTGAAACGCTTGAGCAAGTGCAGAGACGCAGAGAAATTCAGGTTTAATTAATTTAAGCCTGACACAAAGTGAATGTAGAGATTTGCCTTATATTTAGTGGTAAATTGGTGCTCACATCAGGACTTTTTGACTGCAGATAACGCTATGCAATGGGCTGAATTTCAAACTTATAATATCACTCCTCCCCACCATTTTTCAAAGTGGTATTTATGAATACAACTTAACCATTTAAATAGGTTGCATCCATTCCTCTTTCTGACCCCTTGATAAAAACAACAATTAAATTTATGCAAAACGGTGCGTGCTTGATGTAACGTTCATTAAAATGTCAGTTACGCACACACACGTGCACTCGTGCCAGTGATTTTTCAGAAGGCGGAACGAGACGGTCATATTATTAAGATTGCAAAAACCTGCCTGTCCTCGCGCATTCTGTTGATTCATTTTTGTATCCAGTTTTGATAGTAATAATAATTGCTTTTGCATTTGTTGTTGCGTTGCAAAAAGCCGTAGTAATTAGGAAGCGCTCGCCTCTAACCTCATCAAAAAACTCTAGTCTAAATGAGATGACAATACTGCTTGCAATCGTTACACACACTTGCAATTGTCAGTATTCCGGCTTCAAAATTTACATGAATTTAATAAAGCTTTCATATAATTTGTACTTAAACGTCACGGATGTTTCAAAATGCGTGTCATGTAACTTAACAAGACCTACCTTTCTGGAGTAGGGCTGGTCTTCCTAAAAGTCGCCTCAATGTCAAGCACTCATTCCAACAGTCACTCTCATAATCGAGCCCTTAACTCTGATTCACAACTACAAACTTCAAATAATAACACAAAATGCTCCATGTTGTTGAGTGTCCTTCTCGGCAAACTTAAAAAGTAACAGTGTCACCACAAATGTCGCATCTCACCGCACAGAAACTGCTAACACAGTAAAATATTTAGTATTTCATTGAGGCAGTACAAAAATGGAGCACGTTAAAGCCACGAAGAGAGGGAATAAAATCAAAAAAATATTACAGGATGATGCCGACGATGAGTGAGTAATGGCACAAAAACACAGGGATAAAATACATGACATCCTTTTTATATGAATACACACACCACGATCTTCCACACTCACGGTCCACGTCAACAAAGAGAAATGACTGCAACCCTTGTGGAAAGCCACCCTTTTCTACCTGAGAGACAAGGACAAGAACTGTTCTCCAATGCAAGCTACTACAGAATCCCTCAAAATCGTGACGATTCTCTGTGTAATCCTGTGATGAAGGACAGAGACTGTGAGGATAAGGGATGCCGGGTAGTCATACACGTTGTTGGATCATGGGAATATTTTATCTTGCTTCTCTCCCCATCCCCTCTTCCTTTCACCCCTATTATTTGTAGTCAATTCTTCTTCAACCATGCCTGCTCGCCGTGTGCATTGCATATTATATATGTCATACGATGAAGGTAAAAGGGCACAAGAGTACAACAATTGTAATACAATGTGTTAGCCTAGAATAGAACCGGTAAAGTTTTCCCGTCCGTTTGTGTGTCCACACAATTGCTCATTGACTCGCACAACAGCGGTGGTATCACGTTGTAAAAAAATCGTGTTAACGGATCGGATGGTGGATGTCTGTAGACTGCATGTCTTTGTTGCAACTTTTTTCCTCCCCTTGTCTCATTACGAGGGCGTCTGCTGAGCTTGAAACATATTAAAACACAGAGTTATCCTGAGGCCGACACAAAGATACGTAACATGGCGACAAGATAAAATGCTGCTCGAATCGAGTGATGAGTCGTGATATACTTGTGTGACACATAAATCAATTTGATGAGCACTCCTTTCCCAGGAGCTAATGAGCAACGTTTTCAAGTTCACCACAGACATATCGGAAAAGGTATTTTGTAATTATTCTCAATGATTTTACACGAACAATAGGAAGTGTTCACAATTATTATGACTAGGGTAGAATGATTCTTTACAACAATGTAACCGATTGCGTTGCAAATGTAACTCAACATAAAAAATGGCACACTGTTGATTGTAAACTCATACAAGATCCTCTATATGAAGGATGTACAAATATAAAATCGATATCAAATATTACGTACACACTATATAAAGTATTATGTAATTTTTTTTTTGTAAATTAGGTTTTTACAGTTAAAGCTTACGTATGTCTAATTTGAAAAATACGTATATATAATAATATATCGCGATTTACATCAAATTAATCATTAGTCTTCAAGTGTCAAATGAAACTAATAATACACACTTTTTCAAAAGAATGTCGTGGTTCTCTGGTTCAAATGCAGTAGCTGTTATACTTGGTGACATTGCAAGTGTCGCATTCCACTGCACAACACCACTTAAAATGACAATTGCACCGCTCCAAGTGCTGGGTCCGGACCACTGTGTATTCTTGGCCACAGCAGAGAATATCACAGGACTCTTCTCCTTGGGAGTCGGCTTGGCAGGGGCGTCGATGCGTCCCGAGAATCCCTGAATGAAAGGTAACATACAGATATTCATTCTGACATTATTCAATCCATTCATGAAGAGTTTTTTTAAAAACTCAGTTGGCACCTCTGGAAGAATCCATAGTACAAAAGTCTTTAGACTTCTCATAATACATCAGGTCCGTTTTGTGGGGTGACCGCTGTCCTCTCTGAACAGGGATCGGTTTTCCGGATGGATTATAAATGACTTCAATTGCTCCATCATACTTTTCACGGAGGTGATTGCCGATTGTCCGTATGTTGGTTAGTGATTGCCAACAGGTTCTCAAACTGCAGGATCCGCTGAGTCCGTGACATTTGCACAGCCTTTCAATGTTCTTTTGGAGTATCTACGCGTAATCAGTCATTTTATGTGTCTTTTTTAATTGCTACAATTGAATGTGCTGCGATTCTGCAGCAGTTTCGAAATCGAATAAATTAATATAATGAATAGATTTGTTAATTTGGTCCTGCTTTGAGTGACTCACATGTCGTCCTACACGACTGTTATGTTTCGTAGTCATGGCCTTAATGTCTCGGTGGCTGTTGTCTTGTGCGTCACTTAAACGGCGAACAAAGTTCATGCTAAATTTCAAGTCGTCTTCGCATCCCTTCCACTTGAAGTCCATATTGTGAGACAATCGATGGGCTTGAAATTGCGCCTTCATCATTTAAAACGAAGAAACGGTAATAGCGTATTAGTTGTTTGGCTTTTGGTAATCTGTTTTAACTGCTATATTTCCACACATAAGCACTCATAATACATTGTGTGGGCGATTAGCAATTCAGATCTATACGTGAGTGCATGAAGGGGCAACTTGAGACGGGACTAAAAAAAACTACCCTTCTATCATTTTCGTTGATGCCGTGGTGCACCTCACTCCTTTACGATTTTGACAAAAAATGTGAAAACTTCCTTGACCGATTTCTGTGACTAAAGTACAAATGGGAATAGTAGTTGAAAAGACGAGCTCGCTTACCCAGTTGTCGACGGAGCAAGAGCAGTGCGGAGATCCTCGCGCGCAATGTCTTGACAAGGTTAAGGTGGCTGCTGCTGATGTAATCGCTTCGATAACTGCCACTTCCCTAGTGCCGCCTGCAAAGAGTGTTGATTTTCACATCAAAGATGATACAAACCCAGTGGTATATTAAGTGCAGTTATCTCACCTTTCACCAGCCGTTTCCCGAAGACGGAGACGTCGTCTGGGAACGTGGTGCAGTTCCACTTTTGAAAGCGAAACTGGAACTGGCATTCCTGAATGGCTTGACGAACGCCCTCAGCAACACCCAACACAAGGTCCGGATCCCGAATGCAGATTTGTCGCTGACGCCTCGACAAACCTGGCATTATGCTGCATAAAGTACGAGAATCGACGGAGGAGGATCTGTTGAATTGACTAGTAAACCTGTTCCAAACATTTGACATCATGTAGAAACTTGTAAAAACAGAGTGACTACTTAGTACAACAAACAACTATTCCGACTCAACTCACCACCAATTTGAAGTGACACACTGGAATGTGAGTAGAAGGAGAAAGAGCCCTCTCATTGTACCACAAATTTGTCACAACCGCACGACCAATCTCAATTCGCAAAATGATTGACGTCTCTAGTTTTGTAGACGTCGCATTGAAAATAGTAAATCAAGTGCCGAACACGGCTCGAACTGCGTTTCCTAGGACTATACTCACTAGCTGCCCTCTTTCCAGATTATGTATCCAGAAAATCCGCATGCTTTCGCTGGTTCCAATTTCAAACTTTACGTTAACACTCGAACTTATACAGTCATTGCCTTAACTTAATACTTTCACTCGTTAAGTAGTATGTATCAGTAAATCAACTATACAAATTTTCACCGTAACAAATTCAACATTTTCACTGCTTTTACAATAATTACAAATAAATTTTCACTGCTTTTGTAACCTTCTAATATTTATATACTATACAATGGTCAAACAAACTTTAAAAAGCAAGTCTAAACAGATCCTTAAAAAAGACTGTTAATCCACCAGGAGCCTTTTCGTATGATGATGTCGTTGAGTGCAAGTGTCACCAAGGAGAAAGACAAAGAACGTATGTGTTGACTTTTGGCAAAGTTGTGTCTTCTTGAACAAGAAAAACTATGCCATGGAAAGTACACTTATACGTTTTGGATTGGAAGAAGCATGAGACACACAAAGTGAAGATGCTGTAAGCGAAATTCGACTTTAATTTAATGGGACACAACCACCACCGCACCGTTGAGAAGCTCGGTCTTTCTTTCATCGCGGAGCTCTCATGTTTGGAAAAAATGAGTAGTTTGAGTGAACATGATGCAAGCGGAGAAAGAGAGGAGAGAGCTTGACTTTGTCCAGTCTAACAAGGCTTCATCTGTAACGCCCAAATTTATCGGATCGTCGAGCTTTCTATTTCGGAAAGTGGATAGTGTCAAAGGCTTCTTTCCTCTCTGCACACACGCTCCTCTTTGGCTTGTTTCTCTCGCAGGGTTTTTTCCCTGTAAAAAAGCCGTCACTTTCATATCGAGCTTTTATGAGTTTTCAACCCTTTGATCTCACATCTCAAGTACTAATCGTTTTTCATTTCTCCACCCGGAATTCCCTTTCTCCAGCAGTCTCATCAAAAAGCCACTTCACTTGTATTTTGTAATATGCTTTTTACATGGATTCGTGTAAAAACAGACAACTGTACTGCGTGTGTTTTTCTAGTTATGATGCGCAAGTGCCCCTTCTCAAGAACCGTACATCAAATAACTTTTTTTCTCGCAAATGAAGTATACAATGTTTGAGAAATTAGCTTCATTCAATGTGCAGAGGGAGTTTTGCTATACTGTTTCCTTCAATGATAAATTTTCTGCAAAATTATAATAATGTTGTCACTGTCACGTACAATGTATGGCAACGTAAGAAGTAATTGTGAAAAAGAAATATCAAATGTGAATCTGCCAATTTCATATACAATAATATCATGACTCCTTTTTTAAGTATATTTTCTACCATACATCTACACTTTATGTCAAGCTTTGTATTTATACAATCACTTTTCAAAAGATTTAACCAAAATCGAAGGTAAAAAACACGAACTGTGCACAAAAAACCTATACATTTGAAACTTTTCGTAATAAGGACAGAAAAACTCCACTAACTGAGGCAAGAAACGAGAATCTTTGTGGTTAGTTGAATTACAGTTGCCAAAACAAATCTTAACACTATATTCCATATGTGATGTCCATAACTGTTGAAAACATGCATTGGATTTGTGAGCTAACTTGTAGTTTCTAACCTTTTCAAGTTGTCATATTTGAAAAGCAAAATGGCTGCCTAAACAAAGTCAGTTCCTACCCCACACTTGGATTCGTTGACCTAAGTCATCGGAGAGTTGAAATTGCTTCTTAAAAAAAACTGCATTATCAACACCCCAGTCAGCCAAGCGAGTGGTATTACATCATGAAAATCGGCAGTCTCTGAGTCTCAGAGTCACCCAACTGACCCACAAAGCTGTCAACGAGTACCCCTTTCCATCTTAAAGTATCACTTTCACTCTACCAACACTCCAACGAGCAGCTCTGTTTAGTACTATTATTCACTCCAAGTGTTCATTTTCAGAGGCGGAATAAATAAGCTGCATGTTAAAAGCTACTGTGACAAAATTACGACGTACTTTCTGATTTCGATATGTTTGGAGAATTCCTCCTGTGTATCCTCAAATGTAGGCGAACATTTCGCTCGCAATTTACATACAATTTTGTGGAATCCACGTCTGCAAAATGCTCCGTCGTGATCCATGCAATTGACCACAAATGCAAAATGAAAATAATAGTATTTATAAGGGCTGTTTAGCATAAACGGAAATACATACAATGCCTTTGTTGCACACTGGATCCATGTAATACAAATCATTTGCAAAGCGGCAGTGTGATGATTCATTACCAATCAAAAGAGCGAGAAATAAGAAAGCTACTAGAGGTGCCTTGAGACAAGCATATTATACCTTTAATGAATAGCAATGATGGAATACGAGATATTTTATGTGGGCTTTATCATTCGTACAAAATTCATGGTAAATATTAATGCCCTCAGAGATATATTCAAATCTTCAGTCTGGAACATAAACTTGTGCAAATCGTTTGTGCTAGTGGTAGTAGAATCTTTCGTTGTATGAATACACAAACAATTTGAGTAGAAACTGAATACTCAGCCTAAATTCTTAAACTTCTTGGACACTTTATTCCATTAGGGTAGATCAAGAAGCATGAATTTATGATATGTGTCTGCAGTGAATGGCAAAAAATTTGGCAAGATTTACCCTCTACTATTACAATATTGAAGCTGGAAGTTTCTTCAAATGCGAGTTAAAACGACGTGATGAAAAATGTAAAGCTACTGCATGGAAATTACGCAAAAATTTATACTCCGTATTAAATAAGGATCAGTTTTCGTATCGTCTTTATGGGAGTGATATTAAGTTTAAAGGGCATTAAAACTCAGGTAACTTTGCAAGGTAATATTCGTCGTATTTAAATGACTAAAGCATATGCCGAATATTCATCCTCCCATACAAAAAATATGTTATTTGTGAAAAATCTTTTTCTACTTCCTCAAAGCTAAAACTATGGTTGGGCTATGATGATTGTTGTGAGTCAAGAATTCTCACGTCAAATATTCACAGGCCAAATTATTTCTCAATATCACCCATTACTGCATAGAATGGTTTTAAGTCTAATCGAATCCAACGAGACCCAGTTATTAGTTTGATCTTGTGGTGACAAATCAAGTTAAGCCATTTTTGTGTCTTGCTGATTAGGCTGTAAACCATTGAAGTGGCATTGTTGATACGGAATTCACATCAGTTGATAAGCAAAAAATGCAATTAGGATCTGTAATAAACTTCAAGCATTGGAATATCAATCAATTGCACAGAATATGTGGATATGTTAAAAGTTCGCACTTGTATTTTTTTAGCTAATGCCTTTAAATTAGATTATAGAATAATTTGTGAGCATAATTTTTACACCCTACAATAAAACCATGTATGCTTTTCAGAGTGCTACCATTGTTCCCGGTGAAATCTGGTGGTGTGCAGATAAATTTTGCATTCATAATATAATGAATCGTAAAACATATCAATATCAATTATTTTACATCTATGAGATATTTAAAATGCTCTATATGTTTAC
This sequence comes from Alloscopus bannaensis, assembly GCA_027743745.1. Lineage (NCBI taxonomy): Eukaryota > Metazoa > Arthropoda > Collembola > Entomobryomorpha > Entomobryidae > Alloscopus > Alloscopus bannaensis. Next base: position 30,480 of record JAHZMW010001960.1, on the reverse strand, counting down.
GATTGTACAACCACCTGTAAATTTTTTTTAAATTTTATTAAGCAAACCTTTAGTAGGTTTTGTTCTACGGGAAAGGTGTTCAAAAATTCAAGAACAAATATTTTTAACTCAAGCAGTAAGTTTAAGTTTAAAACACTTTCCTTCCACTGCAAATCATGGAATATTAAAATTAGAACAAGTCGGACAACAAATCATTTTGTCAAATCCACTGAAGTTTTCTATTTTTCTGCTATAGATCTTTAAGATGAAAATCCTCAAAGTCAGTGCAATGAATGCCGTTGCAAGTTAGACGATTTGAGAACACTTTCCTCGAAAGAAAGTCTAGTGTTATATTGCAGAAGGTTATTTCAGTTTTGTGTAAATCACAACAGACGGCTTTACTGAGACATTTTAAAACTTGTATCTAGCTGTGGTAATTCTAATTGATTTACATTCTCAACATGCCCCAAATTTATATATCAATTTATCATTTATATTGTACCACACTAATTGTCACTCATACGAGTTTTTACTATTTGCTTTATTTTGCATAGCAGATTATTGCCATTGGCATTGATTTTTCATAAGTCAAATATGCATGCATGCATACGTACGCGTATGTACGCGTTTCTGAAACGAAAGTGTGGAAATGCTTCATGTAAGTACCAGTTTTAATCAAACATTTATGAAATCGGATTTATGCGAATTGTCATGTTATTTTGACACGGAGTGGTTGGTTACTACACAAATTCTAAAATGAAATCAAATAGGATTTTCGCAGAAACACTCCCGTCAACTCTGATACGTACTGCTCCACAGTTGTTGAGATCTGTCGCGAGAGGCATGAAGCACCTCCTCTCGAGAGAAAAGTTGACACGCAGCGTATAGGGAAATAGGTATAGCAACGGTACGTACGGTGGTAAAATCGAGGCGAACTCATATCATCTAATATCATGAGTAAAACCGAGCTCGTTTCACTACGAGGAAGATGGACTTACGACTGCAAGGAAGAGTGCGAATACACATGTTGTTACCTTGTGAAAAGAGAGATACAATAGCGCTCTGTTTATTTTGATTTCTTTTGACAAACTTGCGATGATGGACCATACGTTTTCAAAATTACGTAGGCGTGCGCAGGTGTAAATAAGATTACATAGGTATAACATGGTCAAAAGTTATATCTAATTGTCATGTGGCGACTACAAACCGCGACGTCATAAATGTGACAACTCCTAAACTGGATGAACAGGAGAGAAATCGCCACTGCAAACCGTTGCAAAACCCTTCGAAATTTGATTCAAACGAAACAGGTAGGTTGTCTCAAATGACCGCATATACTTGACATGGAAGTTTGTCCTTTGAGTAATAACGATTTGTCATAACAAAAAAAAAATAAATCATTTCCCCTTCTCCATTCCCTATCCACGGATTTGGAAACGTTCAACATTTCAATATCATTCTAAAATGACTTTGTTGTCCAGTTTTACCAATCTCAATTAAAACCTGACGAAGCTCAGGCACCTTACGTGTATCATGCTTTTATTCTTATTGGCAAGAAACAGGGGCGGCTCGCCGCATTTGTCATTGTTGCTGAACACTGGAGCGCCGTTACCGTCGTTGTCACACAAGGATGATTGGCGAATGTTCAAAGGCATCACTGAACAAAGTATTGCAACTGGCATTTGGTTGGCTAAATGAGGGCAATTCCTGTTCGTCGTTGTGTAAATGCCGAGACATTGCGTCCATGCACACAAAAGAGGAATTGCACCGAAAAGTGTGTAGACGTGACAGTACTGGAGACTGAAGTGATGAGCAAGCTTGTGCACTCAACAAAGTGACATTGTGTGCCACGTTAGATTAAATGTACAGTGTACAGCAAATAAGCGCATTTTATATATGTGCAATTTTTCTTACAAGTGTGACGATTGCGAGTGGAGCGGCTTGGACTTTAACGAGATCTTTTATCTTTGTCTCCATCATGATGATGTCATGAGTGCAAATCTGAAGCTTGGTGTTATCTCGTATGCATTTCCGTCACTTTTGTTTTCTGCACAATTACTCAGCTTTGGACAACAGTGCTATCGCCGGGTCGTCTGAGATTTGTCCTTGAGCTGGACATTTTGCAGGGCTTCTCTGTCCCTCCCTCTAGTAGTATTTAATGCATGGTTTCCCTTTGATGACGTTAATTTGAAATACAAGAAGTATACTCAATCCAGCGTAATGAATCTGTCTCTTTTGAATTGCAGGAAGCACTCAACTCGCAACAAGACGTCGCTGAACACAGACTCTCGTCAATTGTGTGGTGCCCCTTCAAATTTTTCTTTTTTAGTTTGTCGTTATTCCTCTCGTCATTCTTCCCCCTTTTATTATTTTTGTTGAAACCGTTGAGCACTTGGGAATAACAAGAGGAATGCATAATAAAGTGGAAGACATCTCTTCAAAAAGTCATGATTTTGGTCCAATTGCGAAACTTTAAAAATTGGATTGTGTGGTCTTGGACATACTTGTGGGCGTTCTGGTTTCTACTCGTTGTGTTCGTACTCTACTACCTCAGAGGACCTCTGAAAATTTCAGAAAACATCGGCATGGGTATGTTGACCAGCAAACCAACAAATATGTATGAATATGTGCTGACATTAGATTTACTGCCACCTTAAATTATTTCGACAAAACCCCAATGTTACAACTGTTACCCTAAATCTCCGCGATATAACAATACGGTATCATCAAGATAGAATAAAATCAACAACAGGTAACATTTGTATGAGTCAAACACATACCTAGGGTATGATACATAGTGGGCTAAATCTACAGTCGCCTAATTGTTCAATTACACAATTCCTTGTGTTGGGACGATGAATCGAATTCCTGGAATTCCTCTGTGCATTTCTCGCAGTGTGTGAAAGAGACGATGCATTGTTTTCCAGTATGCAGTTTGTGTGCACATCACTCGACACACGTGTCGCGGTGTGCGATTTACACAATTAGTCAATTTGTTATATAACAGAGGTATTCTGTTTTTTTTTTGAGTTGTCAGTTTTTTTTACACTGCTGCCTTATTTAGACCATTTTTGTTGTTAGATTCTCAATTACTGAGTGATACAGCAGTAACTTTGTCTTTCAAATCCGGTGATTATAAGTCAACAAGTGGTCCAAGAATATGGGGAAGAAAAAGAACAACAGGGCCAATAGGGCCTTAAACAATTGGGGTATCGAGGGTGGGGAGGCACGTGTCAAGGTACCTAGTTTTCGGTTCAAAGGGAGTGCAAAGTCCCGTGAGTGGTTTAGCCCGTTGAAGGTGCTTCGCATGTACTACGGCACGATCGCAAGCAAATACATTTCTCTTCGGAAATTTTTTCTAGCGACCATGTTTCTCAGCACGCTGACCCCAAAATTCTACGTCGCTCTCACTGGAACTTCTTCCCTGATCTCTGGATTGATACTGGTGAGTTTCTCTCCTTTCACCAAAGCTTGTCATGACATTGGCTGTAGTTATCTTATTGATAACCTTGTGTCGGTTTATTATTACAGATTTTCGAATGGTGGTACTACCGCAAGTATGGCACATCGTTTATCGAGCAAGTCTCTCTGAACCATTTGGGCCCACTTCTTGGACCTCCAGATTACGCAGCGAATGGCAACTCCAATGGGGACGGAGGAGGGACAGGGACAAACAATCAGACTCAGCCGGCATCCGGTAAGCTAATTTTGTGAAGATAATGATTTTGTACACATGGACATTCTTTTCTGACATTCGGTTTATATTATCTCTTTCTAGAATGTAAAGTTTGGAGGAACCCACTAAACTTGTTCCGAGGTGCGGAGTACTTACGATGCTACAACATTGTCAAGAAGGAGCCACTCACGTTCTACGACATGAACCTTTCCGCTCAGGACCATCAAACATTTTTCACGTGCGACAGTGACTCCACCCGCTCTGAGTACGCTTGTAAGTCTCACAAATCATGAGCAGTTGTATTCAAAAGGTCGTTCTTACCGGTTCATCGGTTTATACATTTGATTCTGTTTTATTTGCAGTGATGCAAACGGCTTGGCGAGAGCGCAATCCTCAGGAGCGCATAAAGTCAGCGAAGGCAGCAATCGAGAAAAATGTAGATTGTGCAACAGCGTACATACTTCTCGCGGAGGAGGAAGCGCCGACGATTGTAGAGAGTGAGAAATTGTTAAAACAAGCTTTGAAAGTTGCGGAGGCCAACTTGAAAAAGTCGCAACTGGCGCAGCAACACGGAGCAAATAATGATGCTGTTCATAGTGAGTATTAATGTTACAGCTTGTCATGAAGAACCTGCGGATGATAAAATGAGGAATGCACCTTGTTTTTTGTAGGACGCGACATTAATGTTTTGATATACGTAAAGCGACGCTTAGCCATGTGCGCAAGGAAACTGGGGAGACTGAAAGAGGCAGTAAAGATGTTCCGTGATGTGAGTGAACTTTCAGTATTGTTTGTTAGTCAGTGTTTCAGAAGAATTGGAAGCGATTGCAAATTGTTTTTGTGCTCCACACAGCTCACCAAAGAGGTTCACCCTATCATGAGTGTGCTTCATGTACATGAAAATCTCATAGAGGCTCTTCTAGAGATGCAAGCTTATGCCGATGTACAAGCTGTTCTCGCGAAATACGACGATGGTTCTGTCCCAAGGTCGGCGTGCTTATGTTATACGTCAGCGCTTCTTAAAGTTCGACAAGTTTCGGACAAGTGAGAACACCTCAATGTCAATTAGCTAATAAGTCTAAAAATTATTAGTACAAAAACTTGTCCTATTTCGCTTCCCATGATTATAGATTTGTGTCCGAATCTGGTCTTATCAAACGGAATCTAAGCGCTGCCGAAATGACTGCCATCGAAGCAATTCACAGAGCAGTTGAGTATAATCCGCATGTTCCAAAGGTAATCACGCCATTCAAGAATGAATAAAGAAGCAGCCAAGCGTCTAGCCATATTATATATTAGTATGGTCTGTATTATGAATGGACACTGTCTCAATTTTGTGTAGTATTTATTGGAGTTGAAGCCGATGGTGTTTCCACCGGAACATCTACTGAAACGAGGGGACTCTGAGGCTGTGTCCTATTCATTCTTTCATTTGCCGCACTGGAAACGGGTTGACGGAGCATTGCAGCTTCTGGCCTGCACTTGGGAAGGCACTTTTGTGTCCATCCCACGTCCACTGGAAAAAGGCAATCTTTTCTTCCCGTACCCACCCTGCACTGAGTGTCCTGACCGAGAAATTCTTCCAAGTATGCTCTTATATTCTAATTTTAGCTTAGATAATTTTAGCTTGTTCGTGATTCCAATGATTTGACGTATTCTTTATAGCTCACCACGAAGTAAGCGTATTTCCAGAGCGAGAAACGCCGTTTTTCATCATGTTCACTGCGGGTTTATGCACGTTTACTGCACTCATAGCCTTCCTCACCCATCAGTACCCAGACCACATGGCCATAGTAGCTAAAACGGTAACGACTCTTTTCTATCTGGCAACTTGAACTACTATGCTTGAGTTTGATATTGATACAGCGTAAATTTTATTTGATAATTCCAGGTTGTTGGATGGCTCTCACTTCCAGTCGTCTACCTATTTGACAAACTTGAGACATTGCTTCCATCAAGTTTCCTCCAGTTACTGTCACGAGTGTAAATTCTCTATTGATATCGTATTCGTTTGAATTTGAGGTTGAAAGTATCATTGAGTTTTGTTTTGTGTATGGCACTAACTTGGGTTTTCTTTCTTTCTTCTAATATTTATAGCGTATTAAGCATACCTTGGATGTACCCATTGAATTCCACGTTGAATTGAAGTTGACCTGGTCATAGCTTATCCTTTCACTTGGCCTTTCCCTTTGAAGAGTGAATCAATTTTTTTTGTTTCCCTGTCGTTTTCCCAGCCGAAAGTCAATTTCACATCGGGCTTACGGAATAATAATTAAAATACTGTAAAAGCGTAAGTCTGGATTGTTGCGTTACTCAACGCCTGCTTCTCTCTTAGCAGCCGTAAAAGTACAGGCTTCTAACACTTTTGCCATCCATCTAAACCAATATTTGATGAAATCTTTGTAAGTCTGGTTTCAGACGTAGTTCAAGAGATAAGATGTGAAACGACTTTTGGGATGGGAATGACATGTACACAAAGTTTGAGTCTAACATCAATTTTGTTTCTGATTGTGTTATTTAATAACTTGTGGAATCTCACTAAAACTGATTTGAATTATCAAGTCTAACATAGAAAAGTATTTTACCTCAAGCTCTCATGCGCTTTGATTTCATCTATTTAGGGAACGGAAACAAGACTTTTACAAAAAAAAAACCTATTTGACTAGATATTATATTCTCTTTACATGGAAAGGCAAGAAACTAATTTAGACACATCTAAAAACAATGCTAAACTATGGGTACATTAATTTAGTACTTGATATACTTGCTAGTCATTCACAAAAATCTCTTATATTTTAATCGACAACATCACACTACTCAGAAGGTAGTTCCGTTATTATATCTCCATAATTGTATGTTAATTGAGACTTGATTTGTAGACTGGTTTTTGGTCACTGTGGAAACACTTTGAAGGAGAAGTGCTACGAATATATTTTTGGGAAGAAAGCCTCGGTTCAGGAAAATGTGAAACCTCCCCTTCAAAATCCCAAGAAAATATAATCCAATATTGAATGCTTTTGATTGAGTGTCGTAACGGGTTTGATCTCAAAAGGACAGGTTAATGGTGTATAAAGACGTTTTGGTAGAGAGAAACGTGTAGTGTTTGATAGTTCATAGTAGTGTCGTATTTTTGCTCCCAGTTTGGTCGCCAAAGAAATTTATACTCGGATTTCATCCGTTTTAAAAGCTTGTGGAAAATCTTTAACGTCGCAGACCATCTTCAAAATATACTTTGTACAGTTCTACACGCACAAGTTAACCAGTGATATTGTCAGTCGTTTCTCGTCGTCCTGAAATCAGTTCAGGGAACAAACATTCCAAAATGTTGTCGTCAGTTTTCCTTCTAACAACAGCAAGTAATGCTAATGTTATACTGTGTGTAATCACATAGCACAAGTTTAAAAAAAAACAATTACATGGTGCAGGTTTTTCTTCCGGGTTTATGTACTTATATAATGACACCAGTTTCAAAGTGGGAGGGAGAACATTAAAGTTTTTTAGTGATGGTTTGATATGACTTTTGGTGCACATCAAATGGACTTTTTGTGTCCGTCTTTTGATGCAGTCATTACACAGAATGGGAAATGTGCAATTTTAATCACAAAATTTAAATAGAAAGTGGCCATCTCGCTTGTTGAAACTCAGGGGAAACTCTAATATCATACTCCGCGCAAGTAACGGATTTTTAAGCCCTGCAAGGATTTAACTCTCTACCTCGTATTCTTCGAGGTTGGTTTACTATTTATACTTTCCAGTCTTTGTCAGTATAAAACGTTGAGAGTGTGCTTCCATAATACTCTGTAATTTCCATGGTCACTTTTTGATCATTTACTTTACAACAGTCGTTAAATCTTTTAAGCAATGCTTTAACCTTGCCTTGCATTTTTTAAGGGTTTATTAGTATGGCCCGACGCAATAATTTTGCAGTACAGAAAGTGAGAGTCGAAATAACTGCAGAGGAACTTAGCCAATAATATTTCTCATGATGATGTTCTCCACAATAAGCAGGGAGAACACAGAGACTTACTGAATAATCGCATCTTGCGAATAACCATTCTGAAAGACAAGCAACACACAATTTTTTCTAGTAAAAAAAATCGCAGCAACTAAAAGCTTAAGTGTCTCTGTCCTTGTGAATATGACAAATTTGCATTAATATCGTAACAATTCAGTTGAACTTGATTTTAATATTTGCTCTGAAGTGTGATTTATTTGTGTGCGTGCAGTTTTTAGTCGGAATTGCGTACGATTTTTTATATAGACAAAGAGATCATATCATTGTGTATTTCAAACCTTTTTCCAGATCAAATCCAGCAATAGAATAGCAGGGAATGTGAGCGAACATCTTACGCAATAGTACTTGATACTTGCAACTTGTACTTATGATTAGTACCTTCGCTGTCAACTTCCAATTCATCGTCAATAATTAATATCATAATCATCATCCGCGAGTGGGTAAAGTAATGCTAATTATGGTATATCATTATACGCTTCTGGAAAATTAGTTTGTATACCAATTTTTTTGCAACAATGACAGCATCATTTACGGAATAAGTTAATTTTAACAAAATATCCAAAGGATTCCATGATATTTTCAACGCAGTCTGAGATAATATGAACAGGGGAGAACTATTTTACCCAGAAATATGTAACGTATTTGGTGTACATGACTGACAAAACAAAGCATTGTAGAGTGTATCTTTTCGCGACGTGAAAAATTATTTACAGCAGCTTTCCACAATTAGTTTAGTAGATATTGAGACGACGGTCAAAAATCCTTGTATTGCCAATCATCCATGACATTTCTCTGTTTTTTTAGCTGTTAATGTAAATTGTCGTGAACGACAGACTAATTCGCACAATACGTGCTTCTCTTTTACTTTGAGATGAAGGGAAAACTTTTCCACAACTCCGGAGTGTAAATTCCATTTCCCACACATCGTTTCGACAGTGTTTTCCTCAGTCTGTGTTCAAAGAATTCCTGACGAGAAAACACTGAGAATTCGTATTATCTTACTTGTAATACTGTTCAATTTGAATGAACTACATTTATATATTTCATAAAGATGCATTTTCTAGGTATACCTAAAAGGTCTTCACGTCAAGATTTTTCATATGGCAAGAAAACATTGTGATTACTTTTCGTTTCTTTTTTTTGTTGAATAGGAATTAGATCCTCTACATAGATTTATGTAATGATTAATCCACCTTCTGAAAACTTCCTACCGTTAGCTAAAATATTGTACACTGTATATATACTCTGTACATCTCTTTTCTAAGTAATTTATGCGAATTTTTATGTAGTTCGAATTAGCCAAAGTGACGATATATCTTTATATATTCAATATCGTCGTGTTGAATCATCCTAAACTACTGAAAACTAATCACTGAACATACTGTTTATTATGCTTTTTTACACGGACTGGTTTTTCGTGTTCCGATGTTACTAGAGAGCCAGGGAAAATGATGTGGACTGATCAAGTAATAACATTATTTGTTGATGTATTGTACCTCTAAGTAAACTGTCAGTTGAGAGAAAGAAATCATCATCGTAAATAATACTGGGTATTTGTATATTCCATAATATAGACTGTAGAGATGTTAAATGAAACCTGTGTATAATCTGAAAAAAAAAATAAACTTGATGCAACAATGATTTGTAATAATTTTAATTAACTCCCTTTTTCAGCTCTGATATTAGTATACACGAGGAAAAAGTCTACAAATAAAGCGAAACAAGCGTGTAGTTAAAATCAACAGAGCATCAATCGATAAAATACTTTTGTTGGTTAAATAACATTAATTGAGCTGACATGAAAAAAAATCAAGTAATATAAAAATATCCATAAACGAAGCATAACTCGCATCAATGTTCCACATGGGTGACGTGAGACTTCATGAATTAGTTTTGGATCTTAGGTCTTGTACTAGTCAGGGTTATTTTTTCAACATTCAACTTTCCCGCTCTTGGTCACGTGAGTACCACTAACTACATGAGCAGGAAGATGCCAAGAAAATCCTAAAAAAGGAGTCTGTGTTACCCTCTTGTATTTACATAGAAGAAAGGGCTAAGAAAAAACAATGATTTATCATCTCACCCGTCATGTACACCTGCTGATATTAATGAACACTACTTTTTCATCGCGAAGAGGTGTCGCGAAGAGACCTATTTCCTGCTCGACTCTCCTCCTTGTTCACATTTTAATTTAAACTTGAAACGAAATTTAATTGTCACGACGTGTCACCCACGAGAGACAGGCGGATATTATATCATAATCATGATGTGAGGAGCAGGCTCACGCTCCCGTTTGTCGTCGTCGTTGTTATCGTTTCCTAACTCCTTTTGTTATTATAATAATAATTAGTAATTGTAGCACTTGTTAAAAAAATTGTTGTTTGTTGGTCTCGTCCTCCTCGACGTCCATGCCTAGCAATAAAAAGTGAGACTTTCAAAACGTTGTCAGAATTTTGCCCTTGTGTTCGTCCGTAACGGCCTTCTCTCTCGAGCGTTAAAAAATAACGCGTTTCTACCTGTACTCATTTCGAGAGGAGCAACGGTTGACGGTTGCTCCGAGCGTTAAAAAGTTGAGTGTACAAAGTAATGATAATTTTGTAGTTTGGCACGACTCTCCAAAAAAATAAGTGTTGTGTCAACGAAGCTAGGAACAACGGTAAGCGTCATCTTTATACTTAAATATATCTTTGTAATAATTTTCAAAAATTGAATATTGGTGAATGCAAATACGGAATTTTTGTATTATATGTGTTTGCAGATACTATGTTCGAAAGACACCTTTAGTGCAAAAAACAAAGTCTGCGACTCAAAATCAACAAGAAGTGTGAAGGCCATATACCGGAAGTGCAATCCTATCTAATCTTAACGGAATCCTATAGAGTTAAAACTACAGCCAGGGAAATGGATAGAAATTCACAGGGACAGTACCCCCCTCCGCCGCAGCATTATCATGGTGGTAATCAACAGCAGGGTGGTGGTGGTGGTGGTGGTGGAGCACCTTCGTATTCATGGACTGCTAACGGAGCGGTGCCACAGTTTCGTGGGCAACCTTCATCAAATCATGGCTCGACTCATGGTCATCCTCAACGAACGCCCAGTGGACACAATAACATGTCGTATTATAATCAAGCTCAAGCAGAACACGCAGCCCCTTCGTACTCGGGGACGTCTGGCCAATCTTATCAAACCCAGCAGCCCTACTCTGGAAACCATGGAGCGCCTTATGGACAACAAATGAGCAACGTCAACCCCTGGGGTCAATATCAGGCACCATCCTACGGGGGTGCTGCTCCACCAAATGCGGCTGCACAAGGTGGAGGAAATCACCCGCCATACAATCAGTACATGTATCCCCCACCTCCACCACCGCAAACCATGTCGAATCATAATCAAGGACAAACGAACCCTTACTCAGCCACCTCGGCAGCGCCGCCGTATTATCAGTCGCAACAACAGGCTCCTCCAAATTACTACTATCCGCCAAATCAAATGTACCCCACTGCTGTACCTCCTCCACCGTTGCCTCCACAACCTCAGCCGCCAGCGAAGTCGGAGTCTGGTGGACAAGGGAGCTCACGTGGGGATCGGGACTACTCGTCGTCGTCCTCCTCTAGAAGCGAGTATGGCTCGAGCAAAACAGCCCCTCCATCCGAACCCGCACCTTCCTCAAGCAAAGACAAGAAACTTCCACCACCTCAACCTGCTGAAGAGAAGGAGGAGAAGGAGACAAAGAAGGCTGTTCCAATTATGGTATTTAGCTGTCTTCATTCTGGCTAGACGAGATCTCACACAATTTCTAAAAAAATTATATTTTACGACCTACTCTAAAAGAGGGGTTGACTTATGACTTGAGCGCGTCTTGAGAATTGCTCGACTAACTCGAAAGCTGTTTGTTAGGTTGGAAAGAGGCGTGGTGGCAGAGTTCTTCCCACGGGAGTTGTCAAGAAGCAGAAAGTTGAGGACGACAATAAGAAGGTTTGCAAATTGCCCGTTTATACGCTCTACTACCTTCGCATAAAAAATTGACCTCCTTGGTGAAAAACTTGTTTGAATATGTGAACACTCAATTTCAATTTTGCTTTTCTTTGGATTTCAGGGCAAGACCGACGCGTGGTCGCAGTACATGGCTGAGGTTCGACGGTATAAAGACCAATCGTGTTCTGAAGAACGTCAAAACAGACCTCTAGTGAAATGATCATTAAGTTGTAAATTCCCCTACATTACAGAGACTTCATAGATAAGAGTGTGTGGGAGTGAGTGAATTATGGCATGCATATATAATCCGGGTTTTGTTACGGTTTTGCAGATAGACACATTTGTTACGAATTCGAGACAGCCACACCATCACTCATATCATCGCAGAAGTATTTACGCTATTTCTCGCTGTCAAAAATTTTAGTTTATGGTTTAAAACTTGTAATTGAATCGTGCTTGTTATTTACAAAAATTGAGCTTACGAATATGGCTCTCGTCTGTCTAATACAACACTTTGAGATAGCAGATTAGAGTTACGCAAGTGAATGAAAATGTTTACCAGACCCAAGTCCTGCAACATGTTTTAAACCTTTAGCTTGTTGTTTTGACGTACCCCTACTACTAGTTCCAAAATACCAAGTTTAGTTAAAACAGTACTTGGGAGACCCTTGCAAAGGGAAAAAGTAGACAAGTTCCCGACTAGTTTGTAACATTCCACAAAACTACTTGTTAGCCATTGAGTAGTTTAAGAATATTAGCCCACGAAAAGCTGTAGAGAACTTGCTCTCGATAAGACCTGTTCGATCAGAATGCAGTGAAGACTTTGACAAATGTCAGTATTCAGCCGACACCTGATACTACTAAAGAAGAGCCCAAATGAGCGCTACTTCGTTCAAGGATGCTGGTAAATATCGGGCTAACTCTAATCTGTACGGTCGTGCTAAACGATTGTTTGGTTTGAAGAGGAAAATGGTTGAAATTGAGTTTTATTTTGTACTAGTTTTTGTTTTGCACTTTAAATTGTCGTATAAATTGTGTTCTTGTTATATTATATTAAATCGTTCTCGGTTTTTTTTCCGTTTGTTTGTGCTAAAGAATGTGTGGGAGCGTGTGTTGCGTAGTAAATTAATTACGTAAATGTGTGAATTAGTGTAAGAGATAGTTAACATAGCTGTACCAAATGTAATCAATATATGGTATAAGGATGCACAGTCTTTCGTTGATTCAACAAAAACTGTAAAAATCGTCACACGAAGGTCATGAAGACAAAAAACAATGTCGTCGAATCGCGTTTGACGATATAAAACCGAGAGTACAGACCGAGTCGAATTTTGTAAAGGAAAAGTCAATGTATGTACTCTCTCAACTCCGGGTTGATCACTTGTAAATGTCATACATTATAAATTGGCAAGGCATTCAGTTGAAATCTTTGTAGACTAAAGTACGTATAAAAGAATGAGAACTTTTAAAAAAATACTTAAAAATCCGCATGTATGCATACCTGTATATATCATAGTTAGGTTTTCGTATATAAAATGGAAAACAACAAAAATGATTTTTCTAAATGGAGGAATCTCTTTTATAGTTTATATGAATATATACTACTCTGTATTGAAAACTGAGAAAATGGTGAGCAACTGTAAAATACATCACTTGCCAACCTAGAGTGTAGATGGTGATTGAGAGATACAAAAAATAAAGGAAAAGTATTCCAAAGCATTTCATTCGTTTTCTTTCTGTGCTGCTGCTGAACATAGACGATTTCTACGAATTATCGAAATTGATAAGCGTCACAACTCATTGATAAACTGTTTAAGTTGGAGGAAACCATGCAAGAAAATTAAGGACTTGTCTTCATGGCATCACTGATGTGCCAAAGAAAAACCCATACCCAACCACTTTCACACTCTCCGTTTTGCCATTCAAAATACCTCAATTTTTTCCGATATGCTCGCCTCCAGTGCATGGTGAGCAGCCATTGAAAGGCGCGGGAAGGGAGCAAAGCTCAAATTTGGCAAAGGAGCCACAAATCTCCCAGCATCAAACTTGACTCACAAGTGTCTACACACGTTATATATTTTTATTTTTGTGCGGATTGAATGTCGAAATTGTATACAAATAATGCTTGGTACTTCAACCTGAAGCCGACCTTCCCCCCACAGGCACGTGACACTTGAAATGTCACTAGTCATGACTACCTGCTTCTACATGGACCAGGAGTAGAACAACGTCAAAGAGGAAACTTCCAAGAGTGAGCGGAAGGAACTTAAAGACTCTGGTTAGGATTACCGTGAAGTTGAAATTGAAGACGTTCTCTCCTCTCGCTGGCCACACTGGCACTCGACGAAGGTGACACACTCCCTTAAATTGCTATATGTTCACACACTGCGCTGTTCTAGCTGCTTGTTCAGTATTTTGCTTTTGCAAATTTCCATGCCTGGCGTCCAGCCTTCATACACTTATAAATGCATGCATTGAACTGTCGAAATCGTGCACTGTCAACTAATCATGACCTGTAGTGGTCACCGGTGGTGGCGAGTGGTTACCACATGGAACTGCAAAATGCCAAAAAGCCAAGTCTCACGAGCTGATAAGACAGGAGAAAGCGAGAAGAGGCACCAAAACGAGGTGTTTTCCCAATGGGAAGTAACATTATGTCTTCTGAATTCTCTCTGGTCACAATGATATCTCTCACTATTCATTCCAGTTGAGGTCAAAAAACTGACTAAAATGATTGTCTAAAAATATGCTTCGGCATCAGCATTATTCAGTTGTAAGGCTTGTAAACGGTGGAAGTGATAGAGAGGGTTTTCTTGTCGCTAATTCGATAAAGCTGTTTTTTTTGCGAGTCATAATCATTTTGATCATGTTACATCGACCGTTTACACTTACATTACGATTTAATGATTTCATAAGGGCGTAGATTAATCACTTATTGAGCCTCTATGTTGCCCATGTAATAATGAGCCTTCTTCGGTTTTGAGTCCAGACAGAGTCGTATAAAATGGAAAACGATGATGTAGTATGCGTCTCGAGTTGCAGGCAATTAAGATAAGGAGTATCCGATCCGTTATTGTTTCTTAAAATTTATTCTATACTCATGTAATTTGTATAATATACTGTTCCTCTTGAAATGTTTTACATGATTAATCCTTATATAACAATTTCCTAGGCAGACATTCTCTTTAAGTACACAAGTGGTTTCCGTCACCCGCCATCACAAATATTTCATTCTTACCCTAGAGTAATATCATTTGCCATTAATTCTTATAAATACATTTTATAGTTGACTCACACAACTTATGCCATCAACATGTATACGGTAGTTATGGAAAGCATAACCTTTTCAATAAAAATGATATACATACGTCTGTCAGTAGCGACAAAAATAAATTAGGCCTAAAAATAAACGACTTTTACACCATAAATACAGTATTATACATGTTTTGTATTTAGTAAATATATAAATAGGATGGGTTTCATTTTTCCGTTCATTTCATCACGAATACAAATTGAAGTCGTACTTCACTCCTTCACTTTCTCGCACCTTTCATTGCATCATTACTCAAGACCAATTGTAATGTGTTAGAGGAATGTTAGGATTAGGTTAACTTGTAAATTCGTGTTGCAATTGTGCCTAAGCTGTAGTGGGCTATCAATTTTTTGTAGTCTATATATGTGGATGATACAGTGCTACGAAGATGACAATATGTACCTATTCTAATATAATATAAAATAAACACGATTTCAATCAGCAGAATTTAATAAAAGTTTTTCACTTTTGGGGCCACTTTTCGGGATTAATTGGTTAGCTCAACGAACTTCAAGGGCGATAAAACTATTTTACTAATCTCATCCATCAAGCCTCAAGACTAACGGATGCTATAACTTATAACTGTATGTCTATTGTTTGGGTTAATATTAATAAACAAGTAATCCGTGAGACACAATTGTTAGTAAGTCAGGCAACGACGGACTGAAGTAGACATGAGGCAATTGACAATACACATTTAAGCACACTTGACCCTGCCACTCATGATTTCCTAGAACATTTGTGCACATTCGCCCTCATACATGACGCACTTGTAATTGTTTAGTGACATATTTTTGATGGAAATGGTAGTGTGAAGTGGAGAATTGAAAAAGGAACGGAAATTAAGGCTCGACATAATTGACACTCAAAGTGGCATGACGTCACTTACGCCACAAAAAATCTCATACTAGAAAATGTCGTAAACCATGATAATCGCATAATTTATTATGGAGGTCAACATAATTTATAGTTAATACCTAATTGTGACAGAATATAAGTCTGGCTCCCATCCTTTTTCCATGTCATTGCCTAAAGATTTGAATCTGAGTCAAATCCTAGCATGATTGATCCTATACATGCTCTGATTTTGACACGTACATCATGCTGTGCGTTGCTTCTCAAATGAGAACTGTTTACGAAGAGGTCACAAAAGATTGATAAAGAAATAAAGGCAATTACATCAAATAAAGCCTTTTGAGTGTTCTTTTGAGAATGTAGCTCAAGTAAATAAAATAAGGGACATAATGTGACATTTCGAACGAAACATTCTCTCAAATCTTCATCTTGAACAGTAAATAGAAATACAAATACAAGCCTCGGCATATTTGCACCGCTTCTATCCAACTAAACTGAATCTAAAACTCACTATTATTTACCTGCTCGTATTATACGATGATTTGATTACAATCAAGTTTATCAGTATATATTATGTACACATGCACACGTATCGAACGAAATATGTTTTCGTTTCCTCAAGAAGTTATGCCAAAATATTGAATTTCCCAGTTTTCACCAAACTTTTCTCTGTACTCATATATATTAACCTGAACTGATTACTTGTAATAATGTAGAGTATGTCCAATTAACCAGCACAAAAGATATATATAAAGATATGCTATGCTAGTGTTACATTATGCTTTCACAAAGTGAGTGCAATTCAGTCACATCATTCACAAAGTTTCCCGTTTGTGTCTGTATTCATCATGTTCCTACCTAATTGTGTGCGGCTCTACACTCATCTACGTTAATGTGGGCTTCGTCCCTGTAGCCTTACTACACGAACGAGCCATTTCTTGACATCTGTCATGTCCAACAAAGTTTACAACGTAACAAACCGTCTAAAGAAACTGGCCAAGTAGTGAATACGTGTAAAACATTATTTTTGTTGCATAAAATACGTGAGAGGTGAACTTTGGTTTACAGAGTATTTTCCATAAGCATATATATGGTAGATATACGCTCACTTGTGTCGAAAGATGAGTGATTAGTGAATCACACTAAAACGTGGATGATAATTTTATATTGTTGGTGATTATAAATCCGGTGTAAATAGGTGTAAAGGCATACAGCTAGAGGATAGTATAAGTAGGGGTATATCATAATTATGTATATGTATTGCTATCTGTACGGTAATACAGAGAGTGTAAATGGTCAAGACAATGGAGGTTTTTACCTGGGTCCTCGCTACATCCTCCTTGATTTTCTCCTCTTTTGAACTAGAGTGGTGAAAGTGATGAGTGAGAAAGGAAACTGCGTTGAAACTACTGGTACATGCATTGGGAGTGAAGAAAAAAGCAAAAGGAATTTTTCTCTCACTCGTCCAGAGTCTTTACACTATGCGCCTTCATTTAGCTATGAAAATTGTAAAAGAAATTGGGACAAAGTTAATTTCTGAAAGTAAGAACTAAGTTTACGATTTTCCCTAATTGCCTACGCTGGTTCAAGAGTACACCTACAAATTTAGACATGATTTTACACCGCATAAAGTTATCAGTATCCTAGATCATAGGGTCTGGAGACAGACGGCAAGGCAGCAATCTGGGAGCGTGCCAGTGACATTATCACCTTCTTGTGGGCTAGATCATTTCTCAACTCCCGTACTTCTCGTTCTCCTTGCTCCTTCAACTGCAAAAGGAAATGGACCGTTAGAATTTAAATGGAGGATTTGTATTTTTAAAAAAATGTGGCGAATTGTGCCTACCTTTATTTCAGATTCAAGTCTCAATTTCGCAGATTTCGCTTTCTGCTGCAACTCTTTGATTTCATGCTGAAGTCTGGCTGCCATAATCTTGTAGTTTGCCTGCGGAGAAGGATAAACGTCAAAAATCACAATTGTGATTTTAAATAGTAAACCGCAAGCGGTAGTGACCTTGGCTGTCATCAACGCAGTTTTGAAGGAGTAAATTATAATTGTTTTCACAAAATGAATCACCTTCTTCGAAGGACCATCCCTAAGTCTTAGTGGTAAATCGCGACCTTCCAAGTGAGCCAAAAGTCTTCGGTGCACGGTGTTCAACTCGGCTCGTAATGAATTGCAGGCAGCTTCCAGTGGCCTTGTCATGGACGACTCCTCAATGTACTTCTTGTGCCAGAACTCATGCCTCTGCAATTTCAACACAAAAATGTAGAACACATCCGTTTTTATCCTGTTTGACCTAGGATTTTTTTTTCAACCAGCCCTTAAAGGAGTTCACAATATGCATTCATTCAAATTCTTTTACTCTATGATTGAACTTTAAAATGTTTTTGAAACTCTGTCGTAGTATATAGCAACGTACACTTGTCCTAGTACTCAAAATCGTTTACATGATTACAGGGTGAGTATTGCGAAACTGGCTTCGCAGCATGTAATTATTATTGCACGATAAACTGCTCTGAGTTACTGCTCGAGGTGGGAATATAATTCCAAGCCGGGCTCCCCTAGCTTCGAAATTCCCTTTGGAAGTGTTTGAAATACTTAAGACTGCCTAGCCTTGACCATAATTTTATATTGTGGAAGGTGGGCAACTCTAATTGGGGTCACAGTCCACATCATACCTATACGACTCTTGAATAGCTCTCTTGGACTTGGCGTGCATAAACTGGGGAAACAATTGAGAGCAGCGTAGAGAGAGAGAGAGTCGAGCACGCAATCTTGTCACACTCCCGTCTTCCAGTGAAAGTGCCATTGCATACTGGTGACTTATTACACGTAAATTTCCTTTTAGGAGAGTCACACGTATGATATGTAGCGTGCAAAGGCACTCTAGAGTTGAGATGAGGTAATGTTGCATTTCAAGAAAACCATTACGCCTTTTGATTCATTGTGGAGTGAATTAGGGGGAGAATTGGGGAGAAAAAAGCTGGCTGATCTTTTTCCGAGTATAATTTAGGTCGTGTAACACTTTAAGAAAATCTGTGTTCCACACACACGTGCAAAAAAAAACTATAGTATCAACTATATCATTCATATTTATGGAACAATAGGTACAATCAGAGAGGCCGGATAATCATTAAGACTTATGGTTATGTTTTTACATTTGAGTGAAATTTTCTACTACTTCGTAGGCCTACGAGTGTAGTTGCTCTTATGATGGTGTACGAATGATATTTAAAGTGTACCCGATTGATTTTGTCCCGCTTCTCTTTCACCAACGTTTGCAAGTCATTTGCTCGCTGGATCAATTCCGCCCGTCGTAACTCAGCGTCATGACGCATTTGGACGGTTTCTGCAATTTCCCGAAGTATTTTGTCTCCTGTAAAAGAATCAGGGAATCACGACATGAACAAACATGATCGTAAAATGTATTAACTTTGACTCGAAAGCATTGCTCAGAGGGATGTTAGTGAGAGAAAATGACTATTAAAAAAGAAAAATTGGTTGTTGAGTCAATGTGGGAGGGAGGTTTTATAAGAATAATGATGATGCTCAATTAATTGCCATTTAAAGGCGAAACAAATAAAATTAGCGACCTAGAATGCATTTGGGGCGATTTGAGAAACGCACAAGTGGCAAGCATAAGTGATAAGGTAGCTTTATATGTATATTTTATGTATATTAATGAGATTCTCATTTCTGTCGTGATTATGTATTTATGCAAACTAAGAATTGTTTCGAGACACATTTAAGCAGGGGTCTACTGTACTACATCGTAGAATATATGTAGGTGTATGTATGCATATAATCCGACATGGACTAGATAATTTATTACTACTAAAATGTCACTGTTGGTGACAAAACATATTACTACATACATATTATGTACACATTCAAAGTGGTATAATTGCCAGGTATTTAGTTCAATGAAAACTTACACTTCCGGGAAAATGAAGCAGTTGACACGAAGAAAGTTTTGAAGAGTAGAATTGTGTGCAACAAAAGGAGAGAGTTTTCATTAGGCCAATGTTGGGGTTCGGTTGTTTCCTTCATTCGTTAATTTCGTTCAGTTGACGAAGGCGGCTCGACGAATAATTCAATTGCGTTTGACCAAAAAATGACTTTTTTTTACGACGGCCTAATTTCACGGTGAGTGATACAATTAATTTTGGTGGAGGTAGCAGGAACTCTCCTTCTGGCATTGCGGAATTGGATCGCGTCAATGCGGTGCAATCTTAGCGATATATTGTTGGCCGAACGTGTTAGTGGATTTACAATATAGGTATATATGATATGGACTCCGTATTTTGGAGACAAAATATTTGGCTACGGACTTGTTATTGAGTTAATTTGATCTCCCTTATCGCTACTTTTCTCCTAATAACTGAAGATTAGTAATTACAGTTAATTGCGAATGAACGCGCAGGTAATATTTGAAGTGTATCTACATTTTTTGAGGGGGGATTTTTTTTAGGCGTCCAGTTACACAACAGTCTTAACGATTATGTATTAAAGGTAGTTTGACAAATCCGTCACTACTGCTCTGACTAGTGTACTGCTCCTGCTGACTCCTCCTCCTTGAGTGGTGGTGGTGAAGTGATGACGGAGGTGGGTTCTCACGGTGGTGTGATTGTCATTGTAGCACACCCACCGCCTTCCGGTCGTCGATGAGAGGTAACGTGATGGTACTGCTCTTGTTGAGCGGAGCTACCCGCTTCCGCGGGAAGTGTCCATTGCTGTAAAACTCTTTGGAGAAGTTCATAGGGCCGTTCTGCGTCTGGACGGCTTTGTCCACCATTTGGACAGGGCCTGTTTGTCGGACGCGAAACGTGTAGAAGTAGCCTTCCTCCGCGGAGATGGCTTTCCAAAAGTCAGACGTCTCTTCAGGAATTGAGTCAATGACGATCCCGCTTCGAGGCGTGCCATGACTCCTTCCACCCTCTCCTCCACCGTTCATAACAGATACTTCTGCTATCCCTATGGTAGGGCTGCGAATGGAGCTCATGCTGCTGGACAATTGTGACGACTTGTGCGACGCCACCTTGCCCACCGGTGTTGACGTCATGAGGCCTCGGGAGGGGGTCATGTAGTAGTCAATGATGCTGATATCCGGGAGGGATTGAGGGGACTCGATCTTTGACTTGCGGTACTGCGTCAGAGTATCGTGATGATTAAGATTTGGCCGCGAAGATGAGGACGAGGAGAGTTGATGATTGTGAAGCTTCTCGTACTTTTTCGCCTCAGCTTTCGACATGGAGTAGGTGCTCCCATTGTTGTTGTTCAACTTGTTGTTGCTCCTGTCAATGGAGAAACCCCTGTCCATGCTCCCGTACGGAGTCTGAATGCTCTTCGAGTTGCGCATCGTGTTCTGAATTCGCTCTTCCACATAAATGCGGCGCTTCTCTCGTGCCAAAGCTTGTCTCGCCAGGGTTGTCTTGTTTAAGCGCTGAGGGTACAGGGTCGGCTTTCGTGGATCTGGATAACTTTTCGACTTCCGTTTCAGAGGCGGAACGGACGCGGAAGAGGAGCTGAGGTCTTCCAGGCGCTGCTTCTTCCCAATCAGTTTCTTTCGCGGGAGCGGGGGGCTCACGCCGTTGAAAGTGTGTTGGCGAACCATCTCACCGTTCGAGCTGTACTGGTTGTCTTGGAGACTCCGGTCGTACTCCTCACACGCCGACTCGGTTTCGAAGTCCTTGTCGTAGTTGTAGCTGTTGTCGTCCGTTTCGTGACTCCCTTTGTCGGAAGTCTCCTCGTACTGCTGAGTCTCAAACGTTACAATCCGCTCGGAGGAGTAGGTCTCGTTGAAATCTTGGAGACTGATGTACTCTGACCTCTCCAACGTTATCATCTCGGTTTCTTGAGTTGCCTCGTCGTCGTCCTCGTTTAAGTCTTTTGAGTCCAAGGCGTCAGCACCAGTCTCTCCCTCTCCATTCCCGTTTTTGTCGTTTGAATTTGACTCTTCTTGGGGGTGGATGATATCCTCCTCCACCTCACCATCCACCTCGTCATCACTTCAAAGCGAACAAATGTATCTTGTCAAATTCGTTTTACCTGCGTCAGGTCAAACGTATCAATTTCCATTATACATTTTTTTACCTGTCAAACATGTTTGCTGGAGGCATCTCGTCTTGCGTCACAATAATCGTGACCTCCTCATTCCCACTGTCTTCGAGCACAGGTAACTTTCTCTGATTTTCACCTTCCTCCCTTTCGTGTTCTTCAGTTACACTTTGAGAAAATTCAGTGTTCTTTTCTTCCTCTTTGGGGTCTTCATCTTCCCGCTCGCTTTCTTCTGGAATGGTATCCTGGCCAAAGTGGATGACCTCGCTTTCCGCACTTCGATCGTGCAAACTTTCACTCAACTCCTCCCTCGTCCAGTCCACTTCGTCGGTGTGATCCAAACTGTTGTCGTAGCCAAATATCCCAGACTCGTCCTCATTGTCAACGTCGTCTCCTCCTTGTGGTCCTCCTTGAAATTCTTCTAAACTCTTGTTAATCACCTCCTCCGAGTGGTGGACTGTCGTTGTTTCCGTCGAGGAAATTAGTGTGGTTGTCGTCGTCATTGTTGTCATCATCGTCGTCACCAAAACTTCCTCGGATTCAGTCCTCACCACGTTTTCCGGGCGATTCACGTCTTGCTCCAAACTCGGAAACGAGTCCTCCTCATCGTCAATCGTTGACGTTACGGCGACGTCGCTCCCGTCATTTTTCAGCTCTCCCAAAACGTCGTAAGCCTTACTTTGAATCACAGTGTTCACCGTGTCAACGGACGAGGGACTTTCAGTTCTGTCCGTTGACCGCGACGTTTCCACCACCCCCCTTTTCTTCTCTTCTTCCTCCTCCTCTTCGACTTTCTCGGAGGTTTCTTCCGTGTCAATTATGTCATCCCCTTGAAGTATCAACGACGATCGTCTCAACTGGGGTTCCGATTTCGACGACTCTGAAGAGCAGTACGGACACGGTTGCTTCGGAGGACCGTCTCCTCCAGCCGTTCCAGGAGCGGAAATTGAGCCAACGGCAACTGTCGCTATCATGTTATCGTAGGCCACTTGCCTCGCCACGATCTCAGCCCTAGATTTCGAGAAACTGTCTGCCATCTCCCTGTTGTACTCGTCGATGATATCCTTGTAGTCATCCGGATGGTACGAGTTCGTTTCCGAAAACGGCGTTGGCGATGGAGTAATACTGATTGGTGGAAAGGGCGTCGTTGGCTGAGGAGACTCATCTCGTTGTCTCTTATTGTTATTACTTGTCACGTGGACAGCGGGCAGAATTATTGTTATATTCATTCTTCTCTTTTTTTAAAATATAAAATACCGACTCTCCTTTCAAATCAATTAACTTTTTTGCAGAGGAAGTTTTAATAAAACGTTTTGTTCACTTTCTCAATTTATCACTGAACAAAAAAAGGAGAGAAAGCACACTGCTTTCTCTCTCCAAACAAAAAAGCGAAAGGGTTTCTCTCTCTTTCTCTTGTCGGAGAGTCACACCACCACACCAGAGCACCGTTGCACAGATGAATGCCAACTGCACAGACAAAGGGGCACTCGACATCTCTCAATGCACACACTGCCACCACGAACAACAGCGCGTACCGCTCCATACACAACTTTCTCCAACATGGCGTCCACAAAGAGAAAAAAACTTTTCTCTCCCCTCACGCTTGAAGATCAAGTTGACATGTGGGAAAGTGATTGGCTAAAGTGTACCCTATAGTTTTCCGATCACTTAAATACTAACTTGGAGAAATGGTCCACATGCTCACAGTCGTCTCTCTGTTATTAACGCTGGACGTCTACTGATCACGATGATGTTGATGTGTGTGTGCGAGAGAGAAAGAGGCACCAATCAGAAAAGGAGGACAAAACCATGATGGAAGCTTGCGAGCTTACACACTTTCACCACAAGCATGACATAGAGAGAAAGTGGGAGAAAGGAAAAAAGGTGTTAAGCTTTACTATTGACCTACCCACTTATTAAAATCACCTCTCTCTTATTGTGTTTGGGATACACAAAAATGCTCCCCAAACTGGAATCAAACATGCTCCAGAGAGTATGGAGATGTTCTGAAGGGAAATTGGGAAACGCGTGCTTTTCTCTCTTTTAAAGGAGCATGACCTGATTTTCTTTTTCTCTCTCTATTTATCACGCCACAAAAATCTCCCACAAGCTGTACATATTTACGATAAAATGGCGTGAGTAAATCACGGGCAACACACACACTCCTTTGAAAGTAGACGACGGGCGTAGATTTTTATGCATTTTCCCCTTATCCCGTGAACCACTATTTGGAGGGATACAATCAAATATATGTATAAATTTTCTAGTTCACATTCTCTCGCACACACACAACACGTCAGGAACTTGGGAAGAATGTAGTCAGGGTGTATAAGAATTTGCATTGTTTACGCTTTGAAATGTGGCGTCCATTTTGTTTGAATGTTGGTCATGCTAATGTGTTTCTCCATATGTGTGGCCTAATGGTCTGATTTCCTTTAGCAATGAAACCGCAAGTGCGAGAAAAAAATGATTTTTTTTATCGCGTCTTCTGGAGAAAGTCAGAGCACACAATTTGACTGTGGCGTGTGTGTCATTTGTGTCAAATGCAACTATGTGCTATATACCGTGTTTTTAAAAAGGTAGGCCAATTATGAAGGTCTGTGCACATAAACATTGTCAAGATGGAGTTTTATGTGTGTCACCGTCCCCACCATCTTTCGCGAAGGAACGGTCTGAGAAAGTATTATGCGGCCTAGTTGCCAAAATGCACTCTCTCCTGATACGGTGATGATGTTTGTATGACGTACATGTCTACGACAAAAGTGACAGAGGGTAAGTGTAATTTATGCCTATTGTTTTCCTGTCACAGGCCCGTCCACTTTCTTTCGTTTGACGGTGGAATGTGTAACAGTTAATGATTTAATGACTTTATGGGCGGTGAAAAAGGAAAATATTATGGTGAATGGATGACCCTCTGTGGACATTATGGAGACTACTGTGTACAGCGGAAACGAGAGGGGAAAATGGTGAGTGAAAGTTGGCAAAGAAATATATGGAGAAAGCATGGGAGAAATCTGTATAGAACTGATACTAAGAAAGCAAATACTGAGAGAAACTTACTTCTTCGAGCGAGACTGTGGTGACATAGTTCATGACAAATGTGAGGTGGCGTGTCTTCCCGGAGGAGTAGTGGCAGAGGGCTAATCAGCCTCGGATCCTCGTTGGGCAGCACCTCCAACAGATAGATTTCCGGCTCGGCGGAGAACGGCGGGATGAAATTTTTCACTTTCAGCTCCACCTCTTGTTTCGGTTTTAACTACGAGTTAAACGAAGCAAAAAAAATATTGACAACCATCTTCTATACTTGTAATGAACCAAGTAATTAGCGAGACATACATATTTCTACCGAGATTTTTTCCCCATTTTATGTAAATACTGGTAATGTTTTTGGGGGAATAGAAGGAGGACGTCGTTGTGTATGGGACGGAAGTGTCATGAAGTGGAAAACAAATCATGTCAAAGAAAACGGGAAACGTTTCTGTGTTTCAGCTTAATTACGGTATCAACTTTGAGTGGCGCTGCTGACCGCGAAATTGTGGCTTGCATGTCAACTTCATAACCTCGACTTGCAGACTTGTAATTTTGAACGGTCATACACACGTTATCTCGAGTACATTCATAGATTTTTCACTCATAATTAAAGGAGTGTCCTGAATATGCGCGTACATGTATACAGACATCATAAAGTGTAATCATAAAACCGGAATGAAATAATGTTACGTTGATTTTTCAAAAAAAAAGTGGGTCAGTGGGCTGGAGAGGAAAGTGAAAATTGAAACGGAACTCTGACCTCAATAACGTACCTACTTCTTTATGCCCTTTCATCTCCGTCTTTCTCTCGACGCCTCACTCACCTTCTGCGGAAGGGGGGAGTGGAACTCTTCGTGAAAGGGAGGAATTGAGCGTGCTCATGAGAGTTAAAATAATTGAGAAGGGAACGAAAGGGTTTTTATCGTTAAAACAGGGGAAATATGTATGTACCCAGGTTTGTTAGGAATGGATACAAAAAGCAGGTTAAAAATACACATAATTTTGAATCAAGGCCTGCGTACCTGTATAAAAATATTGCCGACCGCCCTGACGAAAATGAAATCTCTGGGAATGATGTCAGGTCCAAGTTGAAGCTGGAGCTCTCGCCGCAGATTGTGTATGCTGAGTTGAGGAAGGACCCTGTCGAACCAAAAAAATTCAATAAAGGTTTTTATGTGACATATTATCTCATCGGAGTGATCTCGTTTTTTAATTGCGTATATAAAAATAATAATGACTATCCGTTGAGGACAAGTATGTCGTAGTAAAAAGTCATTCTCACAAAGGAAATTGGTGTTAACACGTAGTAACTCATTCAAATATTATGTCCTCTGGGAGTGACTCGGTGACATTGCCAAATCGACAGGAGAAAGGCAAGGGACGACGTAAAAGATTGTGGTTCGGGAAGAATGTGCATAAAATATGCATTTGCGTCACCTTTCCATGACATCTGCCTCCCAACACTCGGCATTCCATACCTCACACGTGAGAGTCGAAGGCAATAATCGTAATGGTCTGTGTGAGATAGTGATCTGGTGACAGATTGCCAACGTGAAATCACTAAACGAATGCCTCTGGGAACACAGCTTGGTTAATGGCTTAATAATGTTATCGCCATGAGACTTTGAGAGGAATGCGTATTGATTTTTGTCGTGTAGTCGTGAAAGGAAACGGTTGGCGCACTTCGTGTATATCCGTAGTCCTTCAGAAAACGACCCTCTCTCTCTCTCTCTCTTACTCAAAGAGTTTCAAAATTTTCGTGCATTGTGTGAACCACGCTGGTCCATGTAGCAAAAATAGTTTTACTTCGCATTCCTCATCAGGTTAGAGATTGAGCATCCGCAAATGACATCAGTCGCTTACATTTCTCCAAGATTTTGCCATTTTTATCGTATCTTTCGCCTTTCAAAGTGAATAATGCATCAGAAAAAAATGTGCACAGCGTGTGTCAGGTTTTGTATCCTTATGGTTTGCGGTGTTTTAATACTCGTACCTAATTAGCAATGGTTCAGATTAAATTCCAGAATTTATTAGAAATTCTTGTGATTCATTAAATAATTTGGGATGACTGTCGAATTTGATCGCCGCCAAATATTTTACGAGACAAATGTAGAGCTGGCAGCTTCACAACATTACGCCTCTTGTTGAAAGACCTTCACTGAATAATTTCATAATCTCATTCTCTTTCCGTCATATCCAGTGCGTTTAACCGTGAGTGATGATGTATTCTTTTGATTCTTGTGAAATCATGTTTGTGAATGAGAAAAGAAAGCTGAAAATTCAAACGCCTTCTTTGTGGGGACTCCCTCTCATTCTCTCACCTAGGTCAACGTCGCATTGAGACAGCGCAGTGAAAAGTTTAGCCTTGACAAAGCTCACACCTCTGCAAAACCGATGTTCATCAATGCCAATCGGTCATTACAAAAGATTGCCATCTCTCTCTTCGCTTATTTAGAATTCAGCCACACACACCGCGTCTGTTCGTTCATAAAATTTTATACGTATCCTTGGAGAAAAGGCTTTGGTCGTGTTTTTATTCGCTGACCGTGGTGCACGCTGTGTTACGCAATCCACTTTGGGAAAATTAAAAAGACAATTTCTTCACCTTTTCTCCCGCACTCAGGTGTAAATCCTTTTCCGTCATTTGCTCTCTTTATCTTACCTCAAGTTGCTATATAGCAAAACAAAGCTGTGTATCACACAAAGAAATGACGCTATGTACCTATTCACTATATGCAAACAAAGTTTTCTTTGTATCAAAGTTTCTCCTTTTTCCTGAAGAGGAAACCATGCTTTCCTTTCATGTTCCTACCTACTTAACTCTTAACTCGTTTCTCTCTTTCGGTCATTGAATTTCCTGTAGACTTGTTTTTTTTCTCCTATTATCACACACATAGCCACTCAATAGACACATCGTGTTTTGTGTGTTTGGCCCAATTTGTGTAGCGTAAGTTTTTCGAGACAAAAAAAAGGAACGAGTCATTTGATGGATAGCTTGTTGGACAGGCTTTTCTTCGGAGCAGTCCCAAAAGTCTCAAGTGTGCTCAGACCAAAAAGCTAACAAGTCCTGCTACTTCGTTATATTTTATGCCCACAAAACAACAACAAAGAACAACGTGACAAACTTGTAATGCTGAGATTCTTTCCTTTCTATTCTTCTTCTTTTCCTCTCAAGGTAGAAAAGTAACCTTCGAGTGCAAGGTTCCCTCCTATTGATTCCTCATAATTTTTTTTTCTCTACACTTTTTTCAATGCACAATACAAAAGCTTGAGCTTTCCTGTCAATGAGTGTATTAAGGAGGACTGCATGTGGTGTGCGCACACTTGAATTCTACCCAATAAACTCTTGCATGCGAAAATGAAGGGGAGTCCGATTTGAAAAGGAATAGTCATCAGAGTCCCTTTCCACAATTTTATGATTTCCCATATTTGCACAAGTAATGCGCTCTCAGAAGCAGGTCAGCAGACTCAATCAGATTTGAATTTTTCTTTTGTTGAGTCCAAAGATTCATTGGAGAAAGCATGAAAATATGGGCTGATTTTTGCCTTGGCTCAGATATCTTTGTCTGCTTCGTTTGTTAATATGTGAGAATGAGGAGGAAACAAATGGGTTTGCTTTCTCATTTTATGCACTTTATCATGAGTTTGATGCCGCTTTTTTAATATGAATGCAGTCTTTCGATGATGCACCAAATGTTTTGTTGTCGTGCTCATACTCATTTCGATACACTGAATGGATTGAATTGAAGAAAGTTGTAAAAATTACCTGACAAATCCCAAGGAGATCCCTTCCTCAACGATGTTATGTCGGTAGAGTCTCCGACAGAGGACCCATTTTTCCCTAGGTACTACGTAAACTTGTAAGTCGACCAACTGGAATAAGTAATGGGACATTGGACAACAAGTTATTCAGGGATATATTCTTTTTCGAGAGAAAAATTTATGATTTTTTTGGTGGGGGAAAATATTTTGTTGTTTGGGATTCTTCTTTTGCTTTAATTACGCACCATTGTTACAGGGTATGAGGCTTGAATTCTACTTTTTCGCCCACTTTGGTCATAAGATCCAATAACACTTTTACGGCCACTCAGGTCCTTTCTCCCACCTCCCATTTGAGATGGTGGAGACAAATCTTTGTAGGAGAAAGTGATCCTCTCTCTCACTGTCTCGTTGAGTCACTCTGTGACAAAAAGAGTGAGTGATACTGATTTTTTTACACAACCAACTAATCCTGTCACTCTGAATTTTCACATTGACACCCTTACAAATTATTCACTGGAAGCAATTACGTTGGGAGAAAGCACACAAAAAAATTGTGGAGTCTTGGAGTCATTTGGGAATAGATTTCGGTTGTCGTCTTGTTGTTTCTCTGATTTTCAAAGATTTCGACACACCGTATCGAGTTCACCTTCTGCTTCTAGAACTTCCATTGATAATCGTTTTGAGGAATTTCGCGTTGCAAAAGGGTAATCTTATTTTCAAAAATTTTTCGAAACTTTTGTCGCAATTTCAAATCACCAAAACCAATATTACAAGCACACTAACGCTTCACTGAGGTGACCAGTGTCGGATCAAAAAAGCGATTAAAATCATTTACAATTGTTACAACCAGAGGCACACGTATGCACACTTTTTCTCCGAAGCTCTGAAGAAACTGATGACAAGGAGGCCTAATTGTGTTTATGGCTGTGTTGTGTAGTGAGCACTGATCGTGACTCTAAGCATGCATGCCGGAGAGGAAGACAGGAATTTTAGGCGCTTGATGTAGGGACATGGGTTTTCACTGGGGAAGAGAAGGAATAGAAAAAAAAACGCTACTCTCGCAAACTGTCGTCTACTCTCTAAAGTCGTTGTCGTGTGGTGTACGATGCGCGTGGTCAGATTGCGCCGGAGGAGACTTGAGAATGGTCCATACTCGTTGGCAAGCGAAAACCGTTTGGCAACACGACGTCCAGCGTCGACCCACTTTCTTGAATGAGTTCATCGCTTCGTCACATCTCTCCTACCATTCATGATCACAGTGAGCGAGAGAGAAAGGCGAGAAAGCAAAACAGGCCTTATCCTGTCCTCATTTTCTCCCCTCGTATACGGTGGAGAGTGTAAGAAAAATCTTTGCGAATTACACAACGATACAGGGAATTGGAGTATGAGTGGTGTGTGGTGATTTGATATTGTAATAATAATAACACGGTTGCCAGAGTGAAAAGGATATAATGTATGGAATCACACCAAAAGCAGCCGTGGGGGGATCGTGTGTTCAACCGTGAAAGTCAGGGTACTTGTTCAAAATATTACTATGCTCTTGCCATGCACGAGTTTGTATGGACTCGTGTGATTTGAAAGCCCACCTCCAACCCGACCACCATTTATTTCTCGAGCCAAGGCAGTGAGGAGTACGGCTTTTGTGTGCTTTCCGAGAATGGAGAAAGCACAATAAGAAAGCGAGAGAGAGAGACAAGTCGTAAGAACAGCTCATATTTTAAGTAGGCCTTGAGCACCTTCATTGTCGAGACTCCGTGTGGAGGTAAACCACTGAAGAATGTGTGGAGTACTATAGACGTGTGCACCGAGACTCG
>JAHZMW010001959.1:0-10596 GCA_027743745.1 Alloscopus bannaensis | reverse complement strand
CCTGCAAAACTTTTTGCTCCGCAAGCACTTGAGTAGACGGTGTGATGGGAACTTGCAGTTTTGTTCCCGTTAAATTGCACCGTGAAGTTTGCAACCGCCGTCGTACACACGAGTCCTGAGAAAAATGTAGGCTTACCTCCGCAAAGCGTGGAAACAGTTGCATTGTATAAAAAGTTTTTTTCTACCCCTTCGCTTACAGTCCGTGTGCCCTCTTAGAAACAACTGCAGTATCATGCACGCTTCAAGTGTAAACTATACAGCATAAAAAATCCTCTTGATCATCACCATTTATCATTGTGGCATTAGAATCATATTAAGACTTCATCCCGCTGTATGTTGTCGGATGCTGCATGAGCCTCTTTGTTAGCTCGAAGCGTAACGTATTGAGAGGGACTCGAGTGTGCAAACTGCGAACTCTGTAATTTCATTCACCCTCTGTGTTATGTCCGAGTACACAAAGTACAAAAGCTCTTGATACTATTTTATTACGGTCAACGCTGCACGTATACACATCCATGTTTACAACCCTGTTTTACGCTACACGCAAAAAAGCACACGCATTTATTATTTGTTCCTCCGAATAAACAGGAAAGGGCGAAGCTTTTTTTAAATTGAAAGGGTTGCTCGTTCACTTCGCATTACTAGACTTGAGTCTCTAGTTTTTGATGTAAATGCGTAGCAAGTATTGTTTGGCTTACAGTAAGTTCACTTTTATTGGTATGTTCATTAGTGCTTGCACGTCCATGTCATTTCGAGTGGTATAATGAACAACCAACGTTTTGTGTAAGTCAACTACAAAGAACATGAGAAAAAACTGTAATACCAAGTTTTCTAACAATGAAGGAATATATCACTGTGATAATGATGGATCATGTTGAGCTCATAATATCAAACGATGAAACAAAAAAGTATAATTGAGAATTGGCTAGAAAATGATTCGCTATCATAAACGCGGCAACAAATCCAACTATTAGGTTCAGGCTTATCATAAAGTCTATATTCTTTACGCTCAATCGTTGAGTATGCGAGGCACACTCGACATCAACTCACCAGTTGCTTCTACCGGCCGTATCCGTATGGTAGTCAGGTTTTAAGGTGAACATCAGTATATTGTTGATTCTAGAATGTTTGTACGTCCTCTACGCTGAAATCTGTGGCTCTAATACAGTGATAGTGTGCAAAGTAGAATGTAAACTATGTGAGATACTCTCGACCCTCTCTTTGCGTTACTATCAAGAAAAGTAATCAACAACAAAAAATGCATCACCAAACTCTGAGTCACCTTCACCAACATCATCACATTGCACACTTGCTGCCCAAACACACCACTTACACCTGCACGAGTTCGACTTTGTGAGTAATCGCATGAAAATAATGCAGCCATACATACCTACCTGCTGCTGTTACATTTTTTTCGAAAGCGAGTGTCAGCGTCTCCCCTTCGTGAAGCTGTAGTGACACCAATACTGAAACAGACACACGTAGCAAATAAAAATTCAAGTGTGCCTTGCCTCACAATATATAAATGCGAGTGCCTGTATACGCTCAGGGTGAGCACATTTACAGTCGTTGTAGCAGTATGTAAAAATACTGTCGGAAAGTGTAACACTTGAGGGTCTTCCTCTCTGTGTTGCTAACAATAAGAATGCGTCTCCGTTCAGTTTTAAGTCGAAGGCAATCGTCGTCGCTCTGTGTCCTCTCAAAAGTGCTCCGTAGGACTTGAGTGCGTGCACACTAATGTGTTGTGTATTTTGAGCGAAACCCTTTAGTTAAAATTTTCATGCTCAAGTGAAAAATCCTATGCGTACGTAAAACATTGGTTTTACATACCAAACACGAGAGACGTGACAGAAGCATTAATCGTCGATACAAGTGTTAATGAAGTGGTTTCTAAGTTTGTTTGATTTTTTCCTCTTTTTTGCAAAGATTCAAATGAGGAAGGAAGTAAATGGTGGAACAAGTGAATGATTATAGATTTTTGGGTTGTTCAACCTGTGTTTTGTATGTTTTCTCCATTTCCGTGTGCTAACAGTTTGGCAAACAAAAGTTTATGTGAATCGTTAATTGCGTTGGACTCAACATCGCGGACAACGCTTCTAGGAAATAGTCGCTATCAGATCGTACGACTGTTAGCTATTGTCTTATGATTTGTTATTCATAAGCCCCTGCTGGTGTGACCGTACTCGTGTGTTTCCTCTGAATACGTTGAACTGAAAATCAACACCCAAGTCAGAAAAAGCGGATTCACACGAGACAAAGACTTTATCGGCAGCTTTATGTAATCTAATTCTGACAGCCCGTATTTCAACTAGGCGAGTTACTTCTGCGTCACTGGAGTTCTACCTCGAAGCATGTAATATCAAACCATGCAATAAGTGTCAGTTTTCATTTCAGTGGAGTTCCAAAAAGTCTAATAACCACCGTCACATCCTTTAGGGGTTTAAAAATACTCGCAAATCCCTTGTGACTGATCGACTTACTAAAAAATCCGATTCAACATGCCTTGGCAAAACAATGTGCGTGATGTGAGAATTCAGATTATACAGGAAACTCGGAGACTCACTCTTCGATCAGCAAATCTTGTAAGCTCGCAGTGGTCGAAGGTCCGAAGATTTGTGCAAGCAAGGAAAAGTTCCACGGGGAGGACCGTCCCTGCTGGAAATGATTCGTCGCAAAGGTACGCATTGGAATAAGACAATTGAAGGATTTTCTAAAGCATTCACTCAATCGATAATCCGCACGCTAACTGCAGATTTTTATTTTGAGGAAAGTGAAAACTCTTGCATCGCTTCCAGGCATCCCACGTTCATACTTGTCAGCAGAATATGTCTACCGCGACATAGATCGTTGACACTATACATTACCTAACGTACTTCCTGAGGGCTCTAACCATAAATAGCAGAGCTGACCAAAAAAAAAGTGTTGTTCCAATTCTACAAGTTGATCAGTGTCCCCACCAGCTTGTGTATGCCTGCATTTGACAATTTGACAGATGTCTGCCTTCTGCAGAAATATAATGATCCTTCAGTATGTATATATTTTCCTTTCAATTTTGGAATGCGTTGAGAATTCTTTCCCAGACCATCCTTTAGACTAACATGCTTCATGTAATGATTATGATTTTGCAATTTGGGCCGACTCAAAGAAGCATGAGATGATAACTTTCTTCACTACCAGATTAGCTCACTTCACTAGATTACGTGTTACACACTTCATTGTGTAAGCACACATTTTTTTGATGAGATTTCGCAACAAAATTTGTGGCCCTAGAATTATCTGTAATTCCACCTGATCTTCGCGAGCATTGCTCCAACACAATGGAATGATAATAACACCCACGATGAAAGTTCTAATGATCCGCTGTTGACCTTACGATTTTACCTTGAGATTGGGTGATCACAACTTGATTATGCGATCACATACAGAAGATGGTGAGCCTAATTAGCACGAAATTGAAAACCACAGAGATGAGAGAGATTAAAAAATCATTATTTATTGAGAGGTACGCTATAGCTCACAACAAAACATTAATATGGTATCCAAATTTAATTATGGGTCCGTCTGCGCAACGACGCCTACGTATATTCATAAAAAATATGAAACATTTTATATCAACCATCAACCACATTATTGTGCTTGGTGTATTTTCAATTTTCTGTGCATATGTTTACCCACGCTAATCTCAAAGTGCATACACTCAACCGAGGGAAATTAACAATAAACCAAAGAGTAACAAGCATATTGTCCCAGTGACCCAAATGCTTTCTACTTGCATATGGCAGTTTTCCTGCCGCAAGAATTGCCAGCAGATAGCAAGTCCTCTACTGCCAACATACAAGCTTTCTTGTAAGCGTGTGCATACAGAGTGGCTGTTGCTGAAACGTAAAAAAATAATAAAAACTTAGCATATCTTCAGTTACCATCTTTAAAGTGAAGTCCTTTTTTGCTTCGTTGACGAGTGCATCTTTTGTTTTTCAACATATGCAAAGTGCACTGGTATTGAAATATGTTGCAGTAGCATATTTTAATGAGTTTGAGTGTTGAGAGGGATGGAAAAAATGATTTTTTTTCATGTACCTCCTTACTTTTCTTTGTAAACAGTCTCATCTCGTGTTGGGTGCTAGGATTTCGTGTTTCGAATAAGAAGATAAGGGATGAGCGTGCATTTTGCACGTTTTACGTACCTACTCCAACAAGGATAGCGCATGCTTGTCCCATTGTTAAGATGCCTTCACGACTTTATTAGTTGAGTATAATGTACACGGATTACATACTGGTTGAAATCTTCTTGAAAGGGCTGAAACGAGCACGAATTCACGAGGCTCGCGATTCTTCTAATCTTATTAGAACTCTTGTCCACTCAGCTTAAATACGTACTATCCTGATGAAGACGGTAGAGATTCATTCAGTTTCGCAAAATCGTAAAATTCCTTTTTTGTGATCTCGAGCAGAATGAGTGGCACAACTCGCACTCTTGAGCACGCAGGACAACGATTTCATTCTCACTTGAAGATGACCCAAAATGAGCATTTTGCAAATTGCACCCTTTTGTTGTAGAGATGTGAGATAAGCACGGGTTGGCCTATTGTGACAGCTTTTTTTACATATTTTCCTAAATGCTCTTTTGTATTTAAAATTTTGGGAGATGTGACGGCATTGTTAATATGATATCCTGTCGTCATAAATATTTAAATCGAGGAAATCTTGAAAACGTGAAAATGGATTTTTAAAATTTGCTAGAGTTCGTGTGGCAGACTTTTTCTTGTTAGACAATTATGAAAGGAAATGCCGAGGGTTAAAATGAGGCTGTTTAAGAAAGCGGTAATCGACAGATTTTGTCAAGAATTTTATCCAAAGGACACAGAGAATAAATGACGAACCG
This sequence comes from Alloscopus bannaensis, assembly GCA_027743745.1. Taxonomy (NCBI): domain Eukaryota; kingdom Metazoa; phylum Arthropoda; class Collembola; order Entomobryomorpha; family Entomobryidae; genus Alloscopus; species Alloscopus bannaensis. The sequence goes on along the minus strand of JAHZMW010001959.1, from coordinate 5,714 downwards.
AATCCCAATAACCTTGCTTTACAGCCTCAGGTCATTTACTTTCTCATATGCAGATCACGCTGGGCTTGGCTGTGTCTCAATGCAAACTCAGTGCCATACCTGCTTTCTGTTTGCCTAGTGCAATTTTTCTCAGTTTCAGTATGTAATGAATCACACCTTAATATGAGCAACGCAGACAGCAAAGGTAGAGCTGTTCAATCAATTTGATTTGCCGATAGGATCGTCAATTGTCATTTCATCAATACATTGCAAATTGTAGTTCAAGAATGTTTCTTCTTCGGACTCCTTGTGTTTATATTTGACCTTGAGCTTGACGCACATATAACGTGAAATATAGGAAAAGCATGATAAGTCAAAGATAATAGTAACAAATGGGCTTTTGTCCATCATCATCTTTGTGGCTACTCATATAGTATTTAGTCTGTAAAGGCCAAACTTAATAATATTATAAAGTGTATGTCATTGAGACAATCTGTTTTATTGGACCTGTATATGTAAATATCTCGACTAGCCTTTAGTTCCTAAGAATTAATCACGTCAGAATAAAAGATGTTTGATTTCTGAAGCGTACCTCGAGGGCTACTGTAAAAGTAAAGTCTACAAGTTGAGTAATTTATTAGATTGAATGTTTTATTAGGTGATTTATGTACAGATCACTCCAGATTTACGAGATTTATCAGAGAATGCAAAACCCCAAACAAATATACCGGTTACGTACTCAATGTTTGCATAAGCGAAAGTTTTAATCAGTTCTAGGAAACCGCTACATTGCGTAATGGAATTGGTTTCAATTGAGCTCCAGCAGTGAGCCACTTTTAGAAACCAAATCCACCTTGTTGAGTCTATAATTAAAATACTTTTCTGATTTTTCAGATCCGGGGAGAAGGACGGTTTATAAAGGAAGATTTACGCACAGACATAAATCATGTATCAATAGCGCACTAGTTGTTTAATGATTTCAATCCAAAAACCAAAGAAAAGTCGCGGCTTGCCCCATCTCACAAAAGTTGATCATTTGTGCAATACTTCAAATATTCAGACCAATTAAGAGTTTTTGATACTGTGAATTCATTAATTCGTTGTGTATGTGATGTCAAAATTTATCCCACCGTGCACCCAACCTATAACTAATGATTCATAACTATATTAATGGATAGGTATTCCAAGAATTTATGATGCTGCCAGAGCACATACTACACACAAATAAACTCCCTTTTAAAATACAATAAAAAAATTCTTGAAGGCAAAGTAAGGCACTTTCACCTCGCGTCAACTCAATGTCAACCCTTTCAGATTGCGCGTAAAACCGGACTGTCAGCTTTATGCACGACTACCCCTTTTCTCACAATGCGAATCAGAATGAGATCTCAAAATGCATTGGTGATATATACCGCTGCATAGATGTAGAAATGATGTAGTTGAAAGAATACCTTTCATTAAATCTCATAGGCTCTCATTTCAACCCAGTTATACAAAAGTGGTCCTTGTTACACAATACTTTGAGGCGACAGCAATTCTAATACGCCTACTTACAATCACGACGATGCATCATAAAAATGCGCTCATACCGCCTTTTATTCGTCCTTGTTAGGTAATCCTTGATGGGGAAGAGATTCAAGTTGACATTTTGGACACAGCGGGACAAGAGGACTATGCTGCGATTCGTGACAACTACTTTCGATCAGGAGAAGGATTCCTGTGTCGTTTTTAGTATTACAGAGGAGACCAGCTTGGAGAGCTGTCACGAACTCAGGTGACAACTTATGCAATTAAATGATTACATTTTTAATTAGCAAACTCTACCTATTCACACGCATATTGCACAAAAATGCAGAAATTTCAGACTTCCGCGTGTAGAAATTTTCATCAATTATGAGATGATTTTTAGAGTTTTTGTGGCATCTTCTAATACCTACCGATTTTACTTTTCAGAGAACAAATAACCCGAGTAAAAAACAGTGACCGCGTTCCCTTCATCCTGTTGGGAAACAAGTCGGATTTGGACGAGAGAAGAAAGGTAGCAAGAACGTCTGCAGAAGGAAAAGTCAAGTCTTGGAATGTTCCTTATATTGAGACTTCCGCAAAGACTAGGGAAAACGTAGACAAAGCATTCTTCGACCTGCTCCGAATCATACGAGAGGGGAAGCAAGGAGACAAGTCGACTGGAAAGGCGGCGAACGGCCAGACAAGTCTACCAAACACTCAAGGGCCATCAAAAGGAAAGGTGTGTTGTGGACTTTTTTAAGAAAGTGGCAAACACGACGCCAAAAATGAGTGGAAAGCGAAAGTTAAGCTGCTTATTGTACGTATGCATCCGGTCTATGATTAATAAGCGCTTGATAACCGAGCGTAGTTGATTAAAATGGTACCGAGAAAATGAATGCTGGTTATATTTCTGAATCGATAAGTTGCCAAAGCTGGTTGAATAAAGAAGTATATTTTATTTGCATCGAATAATGTTAATACCAGAATAGTATGGTAATTATGGAGTGTCCACAAACTTCCCTTAATCCTAAATAGTGCATCTATAAATCGAGCCAGTTTACTTTTATATGGGAAGCACACTTTTAGCCGACAATATGCCACTATACTGTTCATAATACAATTTATGATCCTACTTCGGGAACATCCTTCTGTAGTCTTATAAAATATGCTTTAGAACATCTATTTGTAATAAGATGCGAGATGGTCTTTCTTAATCATTACTACTTTTTATATGTATAATGTTTGTTTGTTGATCCAAAGCTTTTACTTGCAGATTTAGCAGCTAAAATTTTGTTTTTAAAGAATGTAAATAAAATACCAAGTGCAATAATATACTTAGCAAATTGCTATTTTTAGCATCGAATTGATATGGATTTATCTAAAGATAAGTTAAAACAACGATTCAAACGCTTCCTGTGTAAATGAAGACACATTAATGTGTCATAGTCAACTTCAAAGGATGCCTTCTCATTGAACTCAATGCAGAGTGTTTTTTTACAATTTCCACATTCAATTTTATTATAAACTATACTCTTTACTCTTGTTAAGTGATTTTTTTTGTAATTCGTATTTTTCCTACCATTTACGAAGGACAAAGAGATAACATGATACACGTTAGATATGTTTGACTCCGTTGTTTTTGCTACGCCCTGCGTCGCATTGAAATATTTCAGCTTTACATGTTTCAAACAAGTGTGACAAGGGAAGTGGAAGTATACCCGATAATCGTGTTTCCTTTTTTCTTCGCGTGTTTTTTATTTGTTGTAAACTGGGTGATAAAACATGGTATATGATGTTAGAAAGTTTTCAAGTTCAACGAACATGCGAACAATCGATGGAGGTTTTATGTAGTCTATTTCCGTATTTAAGTTATAAATCAGTTGTATTCATATTTTGTTGTTGAAGAATTGCGATGTAATGATTAGCAATGGGACAGTATTTTGCAGATGAAATAAATACAATTAAGAGATGCGTATAACTTTCATGATTGATCAAAATCATCCATGCGCATGTCATACCCGTTTAGAAGACAGGACTCTCGCTGGAGCTCCCATAATCACGCTGAATCGCTCAGCCGCGATTACCGACAGAGTGATAAGTGACGCCAGTCCGCATAAACCGACCGCTGCAGCGTAGAACTCGCAGCCTATAAATTTTGACAATCATCACAGGGTAAGCTACGGATGCTTAAAAACTCCTCAATTCAAAATGACATTAAATACGTGGAGAAAAGGAAAATGAAAAACTACAACGGAGTAAAGACCTTAACTCTCTCATTAAACTTGCAGGAAAAATGCGAAGAAAACGTACAATTTTGGATAAAACGAAACGCAAATGAATTTTGGATTTAAATGCTTTATATTTAGATTTCATGTTCATATTTACCTGCCTTGCCAAAGCTCCACTCTTCTTGAAACGACGAATAAGCAGGCATGATATGCAAAATTGACATACACAGATCTCCGACAGCCAAGCTCAAAATTAGAGGAACCCCACCTCCACGTAGTCGTCGATATCTGCAATCATGGAATTTGATTACGTTTCTGCCAAAATGCACCGTTTTTTAATGCCCATGTTACATTTTTCATATAGGTTCCCACTTTTCCACATGAAACGAGACGTTTAAAGCACATCAAATGTTTAACATCATTAAGCCAATTAAGTTGAATGAAACACCGACAGTCTTCTATTGTCTCTTAATTTTATCCTCTGTCAAACCGGAATATGGACACTAATTGAGAGGAACAGCAACGTCCCTTTGTTGAGTTAAAAATTACTGCTACAATGACATAACAAAGCAAGTCGAGAATTAGAGAATGCCTTTAAAAGCAAATATGACACTTTTCTCATCCATCTCTACCCTGTAAAATCAACATTTAATTTTTCGAGTACAACTTCATCAGCGATAATTTGCCAGAACTACAATAACGATGTACAATATTTGCTTAACCTTGATTGCATAATCTTACCTTGTGAAAACGTAGAGAACGAGACCGTTTCCAACAAGCCCCACAACTCCAATGAAGGTTAACACTATTCCAAACGTAAAATGCAAAATTTTCAACGCCAACTCCGTGTGTGGTATACCAAAGCCTATATACTCGACAGATGTGTTTGTTAAGGAGAACTGCACACTTTGTGTACCACCTTCGGCATACTCATTTCCTGCGAGTTCAGTGAGGCCGTGCCCCGGAAACGCTTCCTTTTGAGATTCATTAAAATTTCCCTTGTTGACTTGTGGATAAGCGGTTGAAGCGATTGGGAGTGAGACGTATATAATTTCTGTACCCATTTTATGATTTTTATCAATCACCCCTCACCACAAAGCCTTACGACACAAACTTCAATCCAAACTTCAACAAGGCCTAAAAACTTCGTTTTAAAATTTTATAGCATGCTTTTAAAAAATTATTCACACTGTTTCACACAAAACCAATCCATCTTTTCAAAATCACTCAACCTTGCACAAAAGGGTAATCTTTAACATTCTATATCACGGTTACGGTTGATCCACTCCAACGTTTGATTCAGTCTCCAACCTTGGAGCGCTCTGTTGATGTTCTCAGGTGAAAGCATGCAAGACAACTAAGCGGAGAAAGCAGAGCAACAGGAAAGTTTTCATCGTGCCAGGTTTAGATCTCTCGTGCGGACGAGTGATCTCTGTGATGGAAATTTCATCTCTGGTGGTTCATACAAAAAAATCTCATAAGTACTTCACCAATAATGGACAATGTAATTTTAAATGGTTCGCATGCCATCATGAAAAAAGCTTGTAAACTTCCCGCAGAACCTGCCTTCAACTCATACCAGTGGTTCCACAATCAATCCATTAATCTCTGCCAGGACCTTGTGCATTTTTCGCTTCCTATGAACAAAGACGAAGTGTGCAAAAGTGGGCCATCTTTGGTATTTCTTTGGCTTGCAATCTCATTGCGGTGATAGTAATCTTACAATTACTCAAGAAACATGTATACTTACACGACTGTATATCTTGTATCGCCATTTCATTTTGTGTGCGACACTCAAAATACGTACCTTATGCACACCAAGCCGTTTTTAATACAATTATTTCAGCTTTTCACACACACCAACTTGTACATCGTGCACACAAATGTGAAGAACAACGACATCATCTGAGCAATCCAAGTTCTCGTTGCTGCTGCTGGGAGGTGAAGTGTGTGCGGTGCATAAACTCTATGTATAAAAAATGAAAAACCCCTGTGCATGTT
>JAHZMW010001957.1:0-13148 GCA_027743745.1 Alloscopus bannaensis | reverse complement strand
TCCAAGTTTCCCACATCCAGTGCCGGAAGGCTGAAGTGGTGATGTAGAAAACTTCGAAGTCTAAATCGACAATGGCGGAAGCCAGTATTTCTGCTGCTGATCCAATTGTCGGGGATGACAGTAAGAATAAGTTCAATATTAAATCGAACCTATCGCTGTTTATGTCGCTGTATTAAAACTTTTAATTGACATTTTGTGTATATATTTTAATTTCTATGTAGAATGTTCATTTAGCGCAATTTGCGCCAAAATTCAGCAGTCACCAGCATGCGGACGGATACTTCAAGACTGGATGAGAGTTTCCGATGCTTTAGGTGTTCCGGCACATGTCCAGGAGTCAATTCGGATTGGAATATTGAACCAAACGATGGACTTTTATGGCGGGCTCAAGCTCATTCTTGAAGATTGGAGGAAAAGGCAAGGCCAAAATGCGAAGGTGTCGGAGCTACACTTTGTTCTTCTTCATTGCGGTCTTCGGGATGTCGCAGGTTAGACGCAGAATTCTTCATGTTTTTCTAGTCACCTTGATTTTTCGTTTGAAACTTGTATTTGCTTTTCAGACATTTTAAGACGGGAGTTCTTACCCGAGCTAAATGTCTCTGATGCCGTCATACAAGAAACAAGGTAGGTGGCGTACTTTGGAAAAGATGTTGTAAATTTTTTTTTTGTAAATCTGATTTTTGTTGGTTTGAAGACAATCAGAAAGCTCATCAGAAATAAAAATTTTGTCTCCAAATTCTGAGGAGACTTGTGAGATTTCTGAAGAGATTACTCCTGAGAAAAATTTAGACTTCTCTCCGGACGCCAATAATTGCACAGCTTGTTTATACGAACCGATTGAAATCCCGATACGGAAAGTGAGAAAGGACCTTGACGAGGGAGAGGTGTTTTATAATTGTGAAATTACCTCTTCCAATCCAGAGATCTTGGTAGCAATGTTAGTTGACTTATGTGATCTGTTATACAGTGGATTTCGTAAGTTTTGTAAAAAACAGTGTACAACATGATATAGAATGAATATTAGAACCAGTGCTTTATTTGTGCTCTCATGTCTCATGTGATATAGAAAACAGTGTACCCGAAACACAGGAAATGGTACTGCGACTAATTGCAAAACACGAGTTCGACAGTAGGATTCAAGCCCTATTGACAGAAGCCTTGTATTACACAATTTTAAAATCCGCTAAGTCAACCAAAAAAGGCACCAATCCTCCCAAAATTCCAAAAAGTGTAGTCACGGCAGTCGTTCACGTCGCTTTCAATCACTTGGGCAATACCCTCATCATGCGAAACACTTGTCTGATCTTGAGCCAGTGCAAAATTCCTGATGACGTGGTACCAATCAAATATATAAAAAAAATGATTACACACTCGGAAAATGTTTATTAGAATTTTTTTATTTTAAATTTTCTAACTTCTATGTCTCAGGCATTTGTTCACAATGATCTGGTCACGATACTAATAAGCATTCTGAGAGCCTCCATTGACCCTGACGTTGAGCTCGAAAAAGGTGTGGTTAACAATGCAATTTTCACTTTACAACTGCTCACCGATAATTCATCAGAAGAGCAAAAGTCGTTCGCTTCCGAACAGAGTTGCACAGAGGTATGCTTAAATTAAAAGTTGGTAAAATGAACTTTGGAATATAATTAATTTAAGGTATGTAAATAATATAATGAAAGAGGTTTTTTGTTTTAGCTCATGCTCCGCCTCATCTCCGACCGCGTGTCTCGTATTGAATACGACGTCGTAGTGAGAGTGGCCTGGGTCATTATTAATGATTTGTCCAAAGGCTCTCCGGAATTTGTCGAACCTTTACTGGAAGACTCTGGGATGCAAATTTATCTCTCCTCCATAAAAATGTACTCTACGAGACACGACGTTCTATGTAATATGGTAGCGATTCTGCTCAATATCTCAAAACATCATGAGCGAAGGACGAAATTGATGAAATCTGAGCTTATATTCGCACTCCACGATCTCCTGCAAAATACGACCAACAACCGAGTTATTTCCACCTGCTTTGTTGAGATATTTGTAAATTTGCTTTCGGATGGAGAGGGAGCATGGTTAATATATGCTCCGTCGAGAAAGGAAGTCCGAGAATCAATTACTCGAAGCATGCTGCCTCCGCCCACTGATTGAATTTCTGGGCACCAGACACACAAAAGAATGTCAACTGTACGCTTGCTGGGTTTTGGTAAAACTGGTGTCATGGGTTGCTCGTAAGTCAGTTGAAATCTGCTTAACAAAACAAAAAATTGTGGACATGAGTAAATAATATTTCGATTGTTGCAGCTACGAAATACACCGCGATGTTGAAAAGAGAAGGCGGGGTGGTGCCGTTGAGGAATATTTTACTCAAAAACAAAGGAGATCAAAGTGAAGCCGCAAAATCACTTCGGAAATACGCAACTATCATAGTGAACAAATTGGATGGGAAGGATGACGCATGCACAATTGTGTGAAAATCGGACGATTTCGGCACATGTTGTATTAATTTGAGATGTTTCCTGCTTGACCTGTATTAAACAAAAAATCTTTTAACATTATTAACGGATAAGAGTACCTGTAGCTCAGTTTTATGACTACATCGATATTTAAAGTTGGATGTTGCGATCCAAGGAGAATCTCAAGGCAGTAGCAAATATTTTGAGTGGGGCAATGCGAGACATGTGTTTTCTTACTGGAATTTGATACAACCATAATTAGTACTAGTTTTGGCCAGAGGTCTTGTCGTTGTCATTATTACTTTCAATGTTCTTCTATAATTTTTTGAACAAAAAGCATTCGCAGAGTTTATCCAGAAGAAACAAGTTTTGTTATATTTTCAACGAGAAGAGTCAAGAAAGTTCGATATGACCAAGCCGCATCACGGGATTAACACACTCACGCTGTGCATATTGTAAACTTGTGCAAAGTGCAAACCTCACTCACACCAAACTTCCTTGTTGAGTCAACTCATGGTCTGAAACAATGTTGAGAAATTGGTCTGACAGCAAGGTGAATAAGCAGCGGTGCCATACTATACAAAAAACCATACTCTTTGGAGGCAGGCAACACACTTTTTGAAGTATTTTTAAATAACTATAATTTACACTAATTGTTGGATTATAAATAATCCTGCCATTCTGGTGGATTTTCCTGCGACAATGCTAATTCTGATACAGTCATCGTTATTCCTGGCCGCACTTCTCATTTGGTGGAAACTGAGAGATAATCATAAGTACTCCGGGTATCCTCCTGGTGAGTAAATCTAAACTTGCACTCATTTACAGAACTTATTCTTGCTAATTTTGCGTAGTATGTAGATTTTAATAGTGTTTAAATATTGTCATCAAATGTAACAAGACCTACAAGGCTCCCATTGCTAGGAAATTTGCTTAGTGTTGCCCTCCAGTTCACTCTGTACCCACCGCTGGCCTTCCAAAAACTATCAGAAAAATATGGGGACGTGATGTTTATGAAGATGGGAATGCTCGAGACAGGTACAGCTTTCTAATTCCATTCCCCACAAAATCCTTTCACAAATATACACTGTCACAACTTGGGAATAACAATTATATTAACAAAAAATTCTTAGTCGTCATCTCGAGTCATGAAGCAATAACAGAGGTATTTCAGTCCGATGCAACTGTGGATAAAACCATGCTCTCATTTATGGAAGAGAGAAATATCGGAGGAAAATACGGTCAGTAAAAGCAACTTCACTTTTGCAATTATACTTTATGTATTTCAGAGCATTGTATGCGTTTTTTTATTCACAAGGTTTGATTTGCTCAAACGGTGATGTTTGGCAAACTCTGCACCGTTTCACAATCCGAACCCTCCGTGACTTCGGCTTCGGGAAGTCCGCTTCCATGGACAAAGCAATTAACGAGGAGTACAAGAAACTCGAGAGGCATCTTAAATCTTGTCTCAAAGAAAGAACAGGAATAATTCAGACTAAAAACATGTTTGACCTTTCCGTTCTCAACGTGGTGTGGCGCCTCGTCACTGGAAAATGTTACGAGCTGGACGATGCTCGAATGGTGAAACTCGTCAATTTGAGTCACGACTACATGAAAACTATTAAAATGCTTGATATCACCATGGCTTATCCAGTTCTTCGAACTTGGTTTCCGGAATGGTCTGGCAAAAGAAAACAGATGCAATGCATTGCCAATTTGAAAAGATTTTTTGAGGTAAACTTTTCGACGGGATGGTAACAGTTCTGATGTAAATTATAAAACTGATTTGTAAGGATATCGTTCTGGAGCACAAATCAGCGAATGTTCACACCAATCCGGAATGCTTTATTGACGTGTTTCTTGCCAAAATTGAAAACAAAGAATCTGGAAAAGACTCATATTTTACTGGTACGTATTTATGTTGTTCGAACCAAGACCAGTGTCTGAAGTATTTTTTTAATAATTTTTTTAGTATTATTTTCTATTTATTTAGTGGATCAACTCGTGTCCGTGATTCTGGATATATTTCAAGGTATGTGTAAATCTCTTGGGTATTAAATCAAGCATTTATTTAATAGTAAATACTTTATGCTTTATATGTACCTATGTAGCTGCTGCCGATTCAACCAGCTCTATGCTCGCATTTAGCTTACTCCATATGGTTCGCAATCCACAAATCCAAAGCAAGGTTCGAGAAGAAATTAATTCCGTTATAGAACCAGACGAGTCTGTCATGGTTTAAGATGAAGCCGAAGTAATTCGACTAAATACAAACTAAAACTTTATACGAGATTTATTAAGTTTCATTCATGATTTTGCTTTGTTCGTAGGCTGCCGTATACCAATGCAACGATTCTAGAAACCTTGAGGAGGATTACAGTTTGCCCTATTCCAATTCCGAAAAATCCATCCAAAGACATTGTGATTCGTGGACATAAAATTAAAAAGGTCTTAAAATTGTTTGTGCTACTAGGTAATTTATCATCTAAATAAATTGATCACATATTGCTTTGTCTCCGGCAGGAAACTTCGTTAACCTTGAATTTGGAAGCTGTCCACATGCAAAAGTCAATTTGGGGAGATCCCGAAGCGTTCAGACCGGAACGGTTTTTAACCAGTGATGAGACTCGGATCGATTTTAAAATGCTGGATTATTTGGTGGCGTTTAACGGAGGGAAAAGAGTTTGCTTGGGACAATCCGTCGCGGAAGCCACACTCCTTATTTATTTTGCCAGCTTGATACGTCAATTTGAGTTCAGAAATGTAGCAATTCAGCCCGTTCCACTAGTGGAACCTAAATCCGGCCTTAGCAATCAACCCCAGCCTTTTGATATTTATGTGGTACAAAATTAAGGTGGAAGGGAGTTGACAGCACAAAACTTATTATATTATATGTATTTAAAATTTACTGTGGTGATAAAAGTGAATGACGAGGATCTCAAGGCAATAAAAATATTTGACGTATAAACTTTAAAAATATTGGTGTTCTACCGATGAAGTATATGTATCTAATATGTACTTACATACTCCAATAAGATATACTAGTTTATCCAGCATCATAAAGTTTCTACGGCTGCAGGTATATTACTCTTACACTCAAGTTTCTCCTGTTTTTGTGAGCAGCAGATTCCAGAGAAAAACTAGTTTACATAAAAAGGATTTTTGTTTCATTCAATCAACAGATCCATGTGAGCCGAACAACAGACATGAAACCGCTCAAGTGTAGTACAGATCTGTATATCAGTAAAGTCTGCTTGCACACGAAAGTGAATCAATTTCGGGAATGAAGGAATGGAAATAATGGATGCAGACCAGTTTTACTGCAACCTCGTGGTCAACCAGCTATAATTATGAGAAGCTGATCTCACGGGCAAAGATACGCCGCAAAATACTTACTCCACAAAGATACTTCTTTTTTTCGGTGCCCGCAAGTTGAACTATTTTGCAAAGTTTCTATCACGATTATTTTGAAAATTTGTTTGTTCTAGCAATTTCTCTTCTCAGCGAATTACAGTGTACGCACGTAACATGAATTTGAAACATTTTAGGTTAGCTGTGACAAGTGACATACATAATTATACTGATCAGGGCAAATATACAAAAGAAACAAATGCTTCCAAATGAGTGCCGTACAAATATCCGATATTTGTAGTCCGGTTGCTCAAATATCATTTTAATTTTTGGCAACATCTCAATCCACTTGGAGATGAACATGTTCTTTTTACTCAGTAACCTTAACAAGTTTTCCACTGCTGTTGTACATTGTGAATACAAAACCAAGCAAAAACTCGTGCTCATGGTTAAACCTCAACGGGTCAGTGGACTTTCCACGTAAACACCTCAAACTTACAGCGCACATATTCATTTTGACAAGGAAATTCTAGCCGCATAAGACGGAAAACCTGATTATTGCTAACTTTGTGTGTAAAGAGCAAACCACAGTCTCACTTCTGGAGTTGAGGCAATGACAACCTGTACTCGCAGTTTACTTTCGTTGCGAACTCAAAGTCCACCATAAAGCATTGCGAAAAACTGGTCTAACACTGAAAAGCAATGCCAAATGTTTGACAACAGACTAGTACGCAGTGTGTATCATGATTGGCTCCTTGCTGGCTGAGGTCACTTTGTAAATTTGTGGATTTACCAACGTCATTTCTATTACGACTATTAAAAAAACATTTAACTGCATGCTTAATTAAAAAGATTCTTAGATTGACAGCACTCCAGCCATTTTTTACACAAAATGCTAACTGTGATCCAGGCATTGTTATTGCTGGTCGCACTTTTTGTGTGGTGGAAACTGAGGGACAACAATAAATACTCCGGGTACCCTCCAGGTGAATAAATATAATCGTCATTGTATTCCCAGTATTCTTAGGATTCGGGATCGGTCTGTGTTAAATGAGTATACTCAAAATTAATAATAATTATCTCTAATTGTACGCAGGACCTATGAGGCTCCCTTTGCTGGGAAATCTGCTCAGTGTCGCCCTAGAATGTACCGTGTCTCCACCTTTGGCCTTCCAAAAATTGGCAGCGAAATATGGGGACGTGTTATTTTTGAAGATGGGGATGATAGAGACAGGTATACTGTCGAATTTTTTGTCGCATCAAATTGGTAAGTAGTTTCATGTGTGTTTCTGAGAATTCATTTGTTCTAGTTCTCATCTCGAGTTACGAGGCCGTGACGGAAGTTTTTCAGTCCGATGCAACTTTGGATAAATTTATGATTCCACTTGTACAGGAGAGAAATATGGGAAGAAACTACGGTATTGGCAACGTCACGTTACTAGAAGGTCATTCCCTGTGTTTTCTAGGGCATTAAAATCGCATTCCTTTTTTCCATCAAAAGGTATCGTCGTCTCAAATGGTGATGTGTGGCAAACCCTGCGCCGCTTCACAATTCGCACCCTTCGTGATTTCGGCTTCGGCAAATCAGCCTCCATGGACAAAGCGATTAACGAGGAGTACGAAAAAATTAGAAGACATCTTAAATCCCGCCTCGACGAAGAAAGTGGGATCGTTAAGATTGCGAACTTGTTCGACCTTTCTGTCTTCAACGTGGTGTGGCGCCTCGTCACTGGGAAATCTTCAGAGCTGAACGATGCTCGAATGGTTAAACTTGTCAGCCTGGGTCATGACTACATGAAAAGTACTTATATGGTTGATATTAGTCTCGCTTATCCAGTGCTCCGCACTTGGTTTCCGGTTTGGTCTGGCAAGAAAAAGCAACTCCAATGTCTGGACAACGTGAAAAGATTTTTTCAGGTAAAACTTTTCAAAAGCATTGACACATCTTCGTGATAAATTAGAATCTCATTTGTAATTTGTTTGTGAAGGAGCTCATCCTGGAACACAAAGAGGCGAATGCTCACCTCAATCCGGAATGCTTTATCGACGTGTTCCTTGCCAAAATTGAGGAGGACAAGGAATCTGGAAAGGACTCATATTATACATGTCAGAATATTCAATTTTGGTCTTGGTATTTAAGTATTTGGAGTATTTTAACTGTTTCTCTAATTTTCTAGTTGAGCAACTTGTGTACATGCTACTGGATATATTTCAAGGTATTCCATAATTTGTATTCTTTTTATAAAAAAAATTATTAAAACTATTACGCATAAGCATGCTTCTATGCGTGTGTAGCTGCATCCGATACGACTAACGGTGTGCTCGCATTTTGCATCCTCCACATGGTCCGCAATCCACAAATCCAGAACAGGGTTAGAGAAGAAATTAATTCAGTTGTACCGCCAGGTGAACTCGTCTCAATTGAAATGAGACCGAAGTAAATATTTGCAGCTAACACCTCGATATAATAATTTATACAAATCATTGCACCCAACGTAATTATTTTATTCGCTAGGCTGCCGTATACCAATGCAACGATTTTGGAAACCATGAGAAGGAGTTCAGTAGCCCCTATTCCAGTTCCGAGAAGTCCATCGAAAGATATTGTGATTCGTGGCCATAAAATAAAAAAGGTCTCTAAATTGTTAAACGTTATTAAACATCAAATGATTTTCCTTATTTTTTACTCAACAGGGAACTCCGCTCACCATGAACTTTGAGGCTGTCCACATGCAAAAGTCAATTTGGGGAGATCCCGAAACGTTCAGACCGGAACGATTTTTGACCAGTGATGGAACTCGGATCAATTCAAAGTTGTCGGAATTCTTACTTACATTTAGCGGAGGGAAGCGAATCTGCTTGGGAAAATCCGTGGCGGAAACCTCAGTTTTCATTTACTTTTCCAACTTGATGCGTCACTTTGAGTTCAGGAATGAAGATAACCAACCGCTCCCATCTGTGGAACCCAAATCTGGCATTAGCAACTATCCGCAGGATTTTAATTTTTATGTTGTTGAGAAAAGTTTAGTGTGAAGGCAATTGACGGTAGAAACATTGATAGTTGATATTTACAATCGTAGTGGTACAGATAAATTTACTCCTATAAATACATATTTATACTCCTATTGCTTTCATCACGTTGGACTGATTGAAACTTTTAATTTTGAATTAGAATGTTATTTTTTATCCCGCTTCTTGGATATAAAATGCTGTCTAACTATCCATACGACATGACGGGCCAACAGCCATTGAAACCGTAGTATCAATGTCTTTTACCGTCGCTTCAATGAACAAACAATGGTTGTACCAAAGTTGCTTTAAATTTTTTAGTAAATTATGCGGTAGAAATTCAATTGTTTTTGAAAAACATCTCATTTATGCCACTCCATGCCATCACAAAACGAAGCATTACATGACTAATTGTAAGCTAATTGGAATGACGCAAATATTAAAACACAGATACTGGTTCTCACCTAAGAGAAACTACTTACGCAGTTGCTCTCATGACAAGACAACCTCTCTTGCCGATCAGAATCGACCACAAAAATTGAGCAGTACTAATAAATTTTACCAATTTCTATTAGCCACTTAGCCACATTAAATATTAACATTGTTTGCACTCCATTTTCCTCAGTAATCTAGCATCTCCGTACTGACTTCAATTACTGAAAATGGATTTCAAGTGTTGACATTTGTCATTAATTTACGTAATTAATTACCCCGAGCATTTCCACCAATTATTTTTATTCGTACTAAATACATACAAAGTAATGATTACTTTTAATAAAGAATTACTTAGTAATCTTGCCATGTAATTGTATTTTTTATTTAGACACAAACCACTGCCTTTTTCGTACCATTGCAAATTCCCATCTCTTTTTGCAACATAAATCCAAATTACAATGGCTGAAAAATTAAAGAATCTTTTTAGACCTCGCAGCGGTGCCAATCTCACAGAAAATGAAATTGCAACCGCCTTCCGACTCGTCCTCAGAACAGGTCAAATTTTTGGCTTATGCTCCCCCAGAACTTCACCTCACAATACAATATCTTGGCAGAATTGCTACCGCTCGTGTCTCCTCATTTACTGCGGAGCAAACGCAATCCTCCAAATAATCGTTGGCTTCGATCGCCTCCCCAAGTTTGTCGGACTGGAACAAAAGCTATACGCAGCTGTCCTACCAACATTTTCAATGATTTTATTTCTCGCCTATCTTCACATTTACCTCGCCACAAATAAACTTCACAATATAATTGCTGAAGTCTCTACGTTAGCCAATTACAGAAGGAATCACTTCATCATCCCTTCAAGACATTCAAGTTACTTCAAGTTTGTCGTCGTGGTAACCATTCTTTATTTGTCTCTAAACACCCTGGAAAACCAGTTCTTCGAGTGGCAACAAGGAATTCAACTTAATCCATTGAATCTAGTGCGAAGCTTAGAGACGTATTACGACAACCTCCTTTTCCATTTCAAGATGGTCCTCCCGTTTCACCCGGTGACTGTATTTGTGCTCGCAATTTTCCAAGAAATTGGGTTGCATGGCTGGGCATTTGTTGACCTTGTCGTCGTAGTTTTGAGCCGTGCTTTGGTTGAGAGACTCCAAGACATTCAAGAGCAAATCGAGATGCTGGTGGATGAAACTGCTCGAAAATCGGTGCTAATGTCTGGCTTAACTTGGACTCACGTTTGGCGTCAGTTCCTCCAGTTATCAAAGCTCACCCGGGAGGCCGGGCGCTTCATGTCGCCTCTCCTGGCGTTGGCGTACACTTCACAGGTGTACCTCCTGATGATGCACCTATTCCAGTGGATTGGCTCCGTGAATTTGACTCGGCTCGAGAGTAACTGGTTCAGTTACTTTGACTTTTTGCACTACGTGCTTCGTGCCTCATTCTTGACTTGGAATGTGGCAGAGTTGTCTTATGTCTGGCTTAACTTGGACTCACGTTTGGCGTCAGTTCCTCCAGTTATCAAAACTCACCCGGGAGGCCGGGCGCTTCATGTCGCCTCTCCTGGCGTTGGCGTATACTTCACAAGTTTATCTCCTGATGATGCACCTGTTTCAGTGGATTGGCCCCGTGAATTTGACTCGGCTCGAGAGCAACTGGTTCAGTTACTTTGACTTTTTGCACTACGTGCTTCGTGCCTCATTCTTGACTTGGAATGTGGCAGAGTTGTACCATGTAAATGGTTCTATTGCGGAGACCGTTTTAAAATGTGGGCAAGCGCAGTATTCGCCAGTAGTCGAAAGGCTGGAGAGGGCGGTCCAAGGAACGCCGATAGGAATTCGGCTGTTTGGCTCGTTCATGATGACGAGAGGCTTCTTTGTGTCTATAATTAGCTTTTTATTTACTACTGAAATTGTCCTACTTCAGTCGGCGAGTAGTAGTTCCAGCGTGACAGTTTTTGAAGGAAATTTTTCGGTCAACTTATAAATTTTTAGTTATACTTGATCTAAAATTTATAAACAATAGTTCATTTATTCAGAGGCATGAACAGATACTGCAAAATTTTGAACCAATAAAATATTACAAAAATAATGTATGAGTTTAGGTTTCTTTCCAACTTTAGAGGTCATAGAAAGACGTACTTCGCTGGATGGGAGGAGGAATCATCCTAAAAGCTTCTCGGCACCTTTGCCTTGGAGGTCATCATAGGATGTGCCGTGGCAAAAATGACACTTCAAACCTGCAAACATACGAGAATTAATTAAAAGAATTAAGGGTTGAAATTATCTACAACAATTGTAAAGCATAGTGGGCACGCATTGACAACTTTAAAAATGGTCTATGAAAAAAACACTAGTCACTCACTTTGTACACTAGCGACAACAAAAAGTTGTGCTAGTAATAGATAGACAAAATGCGTGCTATTTAAATTCCCAACACACTTCATTTCACTTTCTTGAGTTGGGAGGGAATGCGAGTAACGGCAAAGGATTTTCCTAGTGAGTATAATTAAGTTAGCGAAAAAAAAATACCGAAGTGCGATACAATATATATCACAGTATATCAATTAATTTCCGTAAGTTGGTCAATAGAAAAGCATAATTGTTCAAAGAGAATAAGAATAATTGTGAATGGCAAAATGATAAATGTTCCTTCTCCAAAAGAATGAGCAATAAAAGCATTTCCGTTGGATTTTTGATATTTATACCAAAGACCGACTCTAATATGCTCGCGGAAAAGAATATATGTATTTTAAAATGTTGTATACAAATAGAGTTCCTGTTACCACTGATCAATTACATTTTTTAGCATTGAACGCAGTTGTTATGTCATTTAAGTAAAATGGATGTTTACCATTTTCATTGGAAATCGTGGCGTAGTAAATCATATGAATTGATTCTGACATCGGCTTATTTTATTAAACTGTGTGTTGGTAATTCACAAATAATTCACGCCCAATTTGTGTACATTAGCTCAACCGTGTCCGAAATATTGTTACTTGTGAGGCCCACAGTGGGTCGCCCACTACAAACATTATTGACGGACAAAAACATCCTCGCTACAATTTTTGGTAAACACAACAAAGTCCCATCAAACGCATTAAAATTCAATTAAAAGCAATTTTCGGAGGTGTGTGACCTGACAATACTGAATCACAATCCTTATCGTTATGCTACCCATTAAATTGTAGTACATATTTTCAGAATACTAACCTTGGTTTGTGGTGTTCAATAGTGATGCAAAACTAGGATTCAAGTATTTCAAGTCAAGTATTTCACCAATGCACTGCTGAAGTTAAGACATGGAAATAAATCGAATTTCATTCCGTCTATCTCTTCCATTCCGCGACTGCGAAGAAACTGGAGATGTGATCAAATCTGGTTTCGCAATATTCAATTCGCTTTGTCGTATTCTTTACGGACATTGGCTCCCTTCTTCATCATCTCAGACGATTACCCTGCTTCGAAAGTTTTACAGTTCTATTTTTCTAACATATTTCGGAGTGATCACCGTCCTTAAAATACACTCGAGCGTGGCCCGATTTTCAGTTCATTCCACAACTCAAACCAAGTTGTACGAAGTCATGTTGCCAGCATTTTTTGTGATTTTGATTTTATCACGAGTCCATTTTTGGATGAATGCCAACCAATTTGGGAGCATTGTTCACGAAATCTCTAATTTAGCCGATTTTCGGAAGACCCAAACAACGCTTCCTGCACGAGTCTCGAGATTCCCCAGATTCGTCATTTTCGCAACGATTGCTCTCATGGCCCTGAACTTCGGAGAAATTTTGTTGTTTGATTGGCAAAACGGGGCGATTCTCAATCCCTTCGATTTCTTCCCCACTTTAGAGGCGTACTACAGGAATGTACAATACAACTGGCATGCCTTGTTTCC
>JAHZMW010001956.1:903-11707 GCA_027743745.1 Alloscopus bannaensis | reverse complement strand
ACTAGGGTTTGCATATCGGTAACTTATCGGTAAAAACACTTTGTGTTGAAGCAAACGGTAAATTACCGTTTAGCCGATAAGCTGGATGCTGTAGTACAAGCTGAATTATTTATACGTATAAATAGTTTGTATAAACCCTTGGAGAGTACGAAGCACCTTTCATACCCTCCATACCCTCCCAATTCCCTCCATACCCTCCCAATTTCCTCCATACACTCCAAATACCCGCAATACACTCCAAGTTTCCTCCATATCCTCCAAGTTCCCTCCATACCCTCCAAGTTCCCTACATACCCTCCAAGTTCCCTCCATACCCTCCAAGTTCCCTACATACCCTCCAAGTTCCCTCCAAGTTCCCTCCTTACCTTCCAAGTTCCCTCCTTACCTTCCAAGTTCCCTCTATACCCTCCAAGTTCCCCCATACCCTCCAAGTTCATACAGTCCCAGTTTTCTCCGTAACCTCCAAGTCCTCACCTATGTACGACACCCCTGAGCTTTGATGGAGAACACGAGGTAAATACGCTTGTAAAGCCAATTTATTTTGGTTATCGGTAAAACGGTAAATTACCGCTAAAAACGAGGTCGTTTTTACCGGAAGTAAATTCGGTAAATTTACCGAATTGCGAACCCTAAGCACGACTGAGGAGCAGGTTGTTTTGATTTTTTGTATGGTTTCCTCCTCGAGTGAGAGATCTAAAAATAAAAAAAATGTGTGGTCCAGCTCCATATGAGTGCTTTTGTCATCAGTCACGCACTTGTGGAATGGATTTTCTCCATTTTATTTATGTCTTTCATTCCATCTGGTCACAATCCAAGTCAACAACCCATCCATAAGGGAGTTAACTGAAGAAGCCGTTTCCACTGCGGAACATTTCAATTCTGCTGAGTGGATGAGGTGTGCAGACATCATGAATGTATTGGATGATGACGGTGTTTTAGAAGGAAATAGTATAGTCTACTGGCTACGTGTATTTTTCTCTAAACAACTCTCATGATTTGATATCGGCATGTAACGGGGTTCTTGGACGGGTGATGACTTCATGCTTATTCCCGATAGGTAAAGTTTAGAATGGGGTGATCATATCAACTTCACCTCGTTATTTACAACCGTTGAAACGTTTTTAATGAAAAAGTGTAGGAAATTGACAGATGCACTGATTTGATAGCATGTTACATTTTCACTTGTCATTATGTGTGAGTACAAGTAGCCGTAGTACTAGTATTTCAGGAGGGTAAAAAATCTGACTTCCCGTAGCTAGTCAATGGTAGTGAATGCTAATGAAAGCACATTCTATTCACGAATTAGACGCATTGAGAGCTCTTACAGCGTTCTGGATAATTACGCTTACCAAAACTCAACTTGTGAAGGAGCCAGGATAAAAGATCAAAGCGGTTGTGAAAAGGATTCGCTGCTCTCAACCCCCTCCAAACTCTCTTAAATGGAAGCACGACAAGCAAATAAATACACTACGCCACATGCACGCTACCGATGAGAAATATTTTGCGCTATATGGAATACGGTATAGTTGAGTGAAGTGTGTGGGAGTCAACTGTCATTTATGCTGTTTGGAGTGGACAGTTGCAGTAAAACAAGAGTCTACTTCAGAAAAAGAGTTTTGCATCAGAATGAATTGCTCGTTTTGCATTCTTCATTTAACTCGGTATCATTTCTTATAATGTCCCAAAATTTCGGGACTGGTCATACATTTTAGTGCTATAGTGTAGATTATAGCACAATGAAAAAGTGTGGGTAGAGAAAGGATACTTTATTATAGCTACAATTGTATTGTCACTGTCAGATAAGAAAAGTGTTCGTACAATAATTACCACAGCCATAGCCATTAGCCTATATTCGTACCAATTTACGTAGTAGAAAATAATTAGTTAGAATTGCCCGTTATTTGAGTGGGAGACTGCGTTCACAACTGTTAAACACAGCGAGTGATACCCCTTTGTTAAAAAAACAAGTCTGAAAAAGGTTGGTTTACAAAATAGTCAGTGGTAGACAAGACAAATGTATTTTGTCATTTTTGGAGTAACTGTGTGTATGCTACCAGAAAGATTCTCTTGACATTGTTTTTTATTTTGTTTCTCCGTCGTGTAGCACGGTGTCCCAGATTTTGCTCTAATAAAACCACGGCTGAAATCAATGCGAGGATTATTCCAGGAAAAAAATGTGCTATATATATGCAGTGAACGGAGAAACAGAGTTTTTCCAACATCTAATCGTCACACTAATAAGAAATCCACATTAACAACCAAGCAGCCAAACTCATCTGAAAGCAAGCTAAAGTTATGCGGTTCTTGTATTTATGATTCTGAAAGATCTTGCTTTTGATCTTCATACGTACTCCATTTCATACATGCAATTACGCAAAGCCACAATTGTGACATGCTCGCTGACTAAATCGTGTTTGTGGTACATCCTTGTAAACTGTACACAAAAATTGCGACGCTAGAAAATAACGAGACGCTATCGCTTTCACCATTAGGTGATGCTTGTTGTTGTATCAGCAACTGAAAAGTGAAACTACACAGAGACGCTGGGAATACTTGTCGTGTTACTTTGCTCATGTCCTTAGCATTTACATATTTATACATGTTCTTTCTCAGAAGCTCTGTGATTTAGCTTCTCAATTCCAACCAAATCAGCTTCACCTTTCACAGAATTGCCGACGGCACTGTCAGCCGTGATAGCAAATAGTAAGTGAATACCTAGGCACTAGGTACTTATTCACGCAACGCAAAAGAGCATCTTCTCGGAATTTTACATAAATGAGCAAAGACGACAACGTTCCAGGAAGACTCACACAATCGACTTTACAAGAGCAATTTCCGTGGCATAATTTGAGATTTGAAAATTGTGAGAAAAAGTTCCTCCAGGAGGAAATTCAATAGCTTCTGCAAAGTCGATTTTGTCATTTTAACTCAAAAGTCAAATGACTACACCAAATTCAAGTTCACATCGTAATATGACTTGGCCAACGGTTTTTGTTACGAGAGCCATAAATATGCTGATTTGGAAGACTCGATATCTAGTAAAAATGCTTATAGGAGCACTTTTTTGCAGCGTGGGCCAATAATGTGTAGTCAGTGATCGTCGCCTGTTTTACAATGGGAGAAAAGGTCTGTCTGCCGCAAGACACACATTTCGCGTATTATTCTGCTTTTACTTGAGTGCAAACCTGGACCAAGAAAATGAGACTTTGTCCTCCCACACAAGGCATATTGATTTTTTTCTCTCGCCCACGTGGAGCCCTTATTCCGATAAAAGTTTAGAACTTTTTGCTAAAAAGAACACCTATTGTGCCACTGCCTGATGCAAGAGAAGCGGGGACAATATAATATGTATATTTATTTACCATACAAACTGTACGCAAGTATAACACCATGTATAATAATCACAAATATTTCCAAAAAACTCAAGATTCTCATTGTGGAGAGGAAACAAGTTTTACAGCGTTTATGATGATGTTTCCTCCTTAAAGAAACCAATCACACGGCTGGAAATTAGTTTTTGACTTGTGAATGGAAAATAATCAGACTTCCTCCCACAATGATTAGCGACGGAAGCATATTAGCGCTATTCATAGAAGAGAGGTGAGCTTTGAGCTTTGCTTTGTGTGGGACTTCATGTAGGTTTCCTCTCTCCAAATGAGGATGAGCAGGAAATGGTAGGGCTAGGAAGGAAATAAGTTGTCGTTTCCTATCAATATGAAACGAGTGTCTGCACGGCTACATCATTACAAAACACGGCATTGCAAGTGACTGGTAAACCCAAAGTGTAGAGACGCGTCAAAATGTTGCTGATAAAGTCAACATCTTGTAAAGTGCTACTAATTTGGTCGTGGTTTTGCTGAGCAAAATCGATACAGGTTTTGGTGTTGTCGTTTTAAGAGTAGAGAAAACCACTCAACAAGGTGTGCTTCATGAAATACTCTGATTTCAGCTAAAACAACAGCACGCCATTATTAGATTACAGTTTGCGAACTAAAGCCTGTCCGCAATGTTTCTCGTTGATGGGTCGCAGAAAAGTTGCTATTGTTTTATTAAAGTTATGCGAAGAAGATCAAGTATCGCTGGATGATGAACGCAGTCTGCCTAAATCCAGACCAACGCCTCTATTCGGCAGTTTGAAAGAGCGCTAAGTCAATGCTTTCTCTTTACTTGTGAAAGCCGCAACCAGAGGTCGGTTTACCACACTGCTTTCACCATGTCCGATTACATCCGACGCGCTCCGAAAATCCATCATGCATATGGTTCAGCACAGTCTAAGCTGGAAAGGGAACATACGCGGAGAAAGTGTTATATCGATTTGTTTTTTGCTTTCCTTCTCTTACGTGCGTCGTTCTTCTTTCTTTCAGGATGTTCATCTTGGCCGACCCACGCACATAAAGTCAAGGCGAGAGAAATCGATGACAGTGAATGAACAGGTTTCTCTTTTGCCAAATGTAAAACTTTCACCGTACTCCAGCTGGACTAGAGCAGTCTTTTGGATTAGAGCACAAGAGAAATTATAATTCCATAAAATAATTCTTAATTCATATTTTAGTGTCACGACTAGTTGTCAATCATGGAGAAAACTATTACAGTTTTTGTAGGATTTCTCGCATTTGCTTATGGTTATGCACCATTACACGAATCGACTCAAGTAAGTTTACAGATACTACTTGTTGTGTTAATTACTATCTATCAGTTACGGGATTTAAAAAATTAAAACGCGTTTCTACGTCTAGACCGATGGCAGAGGTTTCTCAAAGAGCACCTCCTTCCTCCAGGATGTCATGGAACGAATCAACAGAGATATGGATACCGACGGAACTTTCTTAGATTTTGGCAACAAGTGCGAGATAGTAAATCTTTGAATTCTGTATTTTTGCTGACAAAATCAAAGAGAAAACTAACGAATTCAATTCCTGTTACTGTAGAATGGACGAATTTGGACCAGTCCCGGGAATATTTTTACCTGGACGAGCCACAAAAGATGCTGAATTTATGGATTCAAATGATTACGATTTGCTACTTGGAAGTGGCCATGTTGCAAATCGCGATCAAGAGTATTTACAGCACAGTAGCCTCTTTGGTCACAAGTTCATATCAGGTAATCGCAAGAAAAAGGCTGATATTTTATTAACCGTGATTATGTGTTTATTTTGTATACAAAATTGTAATTAAAATTTGGAGGTGGAGCAGGGGAACCGTCATATAAAGTGAAGGGACAAAAGATTCCTTCAGAAGTCAAATCGGATGCTGTGCTTCCAGCTTATTGCAATCCTCCAAACCCATGTCCTGTGAGACTAAAAGAAATTTTTGAATTTTTGTAGTTGTTTAAAATCCTTCACTTTCAAACATGGTTCATAGTATGTTCCTATTTGTAGGTTGACTACACCGCTGAGGACGGCTGTATTGAACCAAATTCATTTGAAAACACGGCCGCTTTCAGTCGAGCCTACCAAGCATCACAGGACTGCATGGTATTTTTCTTTTTCAATAGTTATGAAGTACTCATTACGACAAGTTATACAGTAAATCACAAGTTTCCTCGAATCTCATTTCTAGTGTGATACCGAGCATATGTTTGACTGCCCAATCTTAAGCGACGCTGATGACGCTGACTTGGACTTTTCTGGACAACAGCTTCTCTCAGATTTGCAAGTAAGCCATTGTTGATTTGAAGTTACGGAATTCCAGCTTATTATGAACATTCCACTCTGCTAAAACGACTTGGCTCATTAGTCGAAAAAATCTGTGGAATGCGAGTGAGGGGTGGAACTCGCATGTCAAAACGGCTACAAACACAACTCTTAATTTTGAATTGTAGGTCGAGGGTCAGCACAAGAGTCTTGTCGCCAAAAAGTTTTACAACAAGCAGGTAAGAAATTGTAGAAAATAAAAATATTTATATCCTTTCCCTTTAAAAATTTATAAGATCCTCTTTCCTTCCGAGAATGCAGTATATCACCCCTTTTCTCTGTAGTTATACCCAAATGCCCAACGGACGAGTAATCATGATACACAATGTATGCATGATGTGTAAATCTTTTTTAAAAAATTCTTGTTCTGATGAACTCATTTACTAATCACTCCGGTTATCATGTTAAGACGAGATCTGGGTGTACATTTCTTGGCAGTCATGCACGAATGTGTGAGCATTCCGATGAGAATGTGGTCTGCAAGTTATTTGTACCTCATTACTTCTTGGAACTTGTGCCTTCATCGTGTTTCTGAACGCCTCTAATGATTAACCATACAATCTTTGTATAAAGAGGCTCCACACAAACACTTGTACGTGTGTGCCATGTCTCATTCAACATTGACGTACTTTTTCACAAGCTCAATAGTGGTACTGCAATGGCCGTAGAAAACAAAAACATCTCGCCGGATCTCGTACTATCCGGTTTCTGCAGATTGCCGAGAGAGTGAATCCTAAAAATTTGTTGTCCGTTAGATTGGTTCATTGGTTGATGACCCGTTTCGCTGTTTTATAGAAATGATTGATAGCTTAATTTCAAGGGGTTCAACGATGACTCACTGGCTTCTCTTGCAGTCAGTCGGGGTAACTGTACCAAGAAAAATTACTGACAGTAATACATAAATATTTACATCGGCATGCACCACTCTGTCCGGATACTTTGAATTCCAAACCGCAATCTAGTACATGCAATCTGGTAAAGTAACCAGTATTAACCCCTTTCAAAGATGAAAATGCAAAAAAATATTGACGCCTTTTTGTAATGGTTTTAACGGTTTGAAGAAGATGAGTACTAAACGCTGTTACAATCAAAACCGGCGACAGTCTAGAAATTCTTTACAAAATGTGCTTGACTTAATTTGTTTTCGATGGTGTGGTTATTTCATCTAGTGTTTTGTACGTATATTGGAAGAAGAACGCTCAATTTGATTATTGTAGAACCTCACGAGAAAATACAATTTAAGAAGGTCTAGCACATTTGTTCGCATGCTTAATGCTCAGAGAAAATCATTTAACGAAATTCAATTATCGGAGTTGCCAATCAAATTGTGAAGCTTGTTTTGACGCGTTGTTTTTATTTCAGTCTCACGAAGACAGAATGAGCCGTCTAAACACTATGGCCAAGGAAGCCGCTGCTGCTGTGCACGAAGTCGGAGCTAAGCCGGTACAATTGCAATTTACATTTTCCATAACAAAAAAGTGCGTCTAGTAGCTCATTCACATTCTATGTTTTACATGGAACAAAGGAAAACCATGCTTTGGTTTCTTAAACTGAGACATTGATCGACACGATCTTGACTTTTTTCTATTTTTCTTTATTGAATTATTTTAAAAGTTAAATTGTAAACTGTGATGATTCTGAGTTTGAGCATTCACGTTTATTTTCAATATTCAATATTAACTTACCTTTGAGTTTAAAAATTTTAAATTCGGAGTTGTTAAAATGGTTTGAAAATATTTTTTGAGAGATTGATAAATTACTAACCCTCAATTAAATAAGTTTGAAAATTATACTACTGACTAAAGCGAAGAATGGGGATCATTGCTGGGGTGCTTGCAATAGGTGGCTACTGTAAATGGATAAAAACACGAAAGTTGACGATAAATACCCATATTATATGTGTATTAATTACGATGTGTAATTAACATTATATATACTACAATGCTTATAATGAGAGATATATTCAATATTATGGTTTTTGTTTGCTGCTTTAATTTCAACTAACGAGAATCCGTTTATACTCTTCTACTAACACATTTTATTATCGAATTACAGTCATTATAAAATCGATTCTGTTTAAAAGTGTGTAGTCATATATTTTTTCTCAATTCGAGTCAAAGTCCACTTTAATTACTCAGTAGTATAGAATGTAACCAGTAATAAATGTACCTGTTACACGCATTAATTTATTGTTGAGAAGAGAACCTGAATAAGAATTCCAGTTTATTTTGACAATTTATGAAAACTTGCAAAGCTCTCTGTATCCCAACCGGGGACAAGTTCAGCATAATTCCATTACCGAGTCCAAGATGGTTTTTCGAGAAAGTCTGCGGAGAGGGGCGACTCAAACAATTTGAAACTATTTGTGTTGATGACTCGCACTCTTGTGCGACACTGATTTCGCAGAGATATGATACAGGTACAAGCTACTAGATACAGTGTATCTAGTTACACGAAGACTTGTGGCGTGTTGCATAAATCTACATAATAATATAATGCTCATATGAGTAACACCTCTTCTTTTATAGATATTAGCTCACACATAACCTCGCAACAATATGATTTCAGACGAGCACTATATACGTACCTACATCTTACAAGCTGTTCAAGTTCCTTGGCTTTTCGCTGCTTAATCTCTTCTCCGTCCCGTCTCCGCTCTTCTCCTATCCGCAAGCAACAATGAATAATGTCGCTCTGTTGTAATCGACCAGTGGCCAGTCATCGTGGCCCCAAAGATTTTGCTTATTACAACCATTTTCGAAAAAAAGGCAAGCCTGTAATCGAGCACAGATTATTATGTGGACATGAGAACTTTTTTTTCTAGCAAAAATCTCATCTTCCGTAATATATGATAGGAGCGAACCACGCTGGCGACAAGCAGCCGGCAAAAAGTTATACGAACAAGTCAATAGCAAAACAGACTAGTTTTTTTTTCTTCTCTAACTCTCGCACTCTCTTCTACTCCCATACTTTGGATAAAAACAGATATAAAAAAATATATTATCTCATCTCTCAGCGACGCGTTGTCTGTTCATTGTTGATGGTGCCAGACTTCTGCTGCTGGTCTGGCCAAGAAAGATGAGTTTCTCGTACACGGTATTAGTGTGGAGGCATTTACTACGAAAGTGTGTTCACATCAAGAGAGAAGCAAGATTTTTTGGGGGAAGAGAGAGAAGAGTTAGAGCACTTTACTTTCGTCAGTCACTCTCAAGACTCTCAAGACTGGACTCGACGACTCCGTGTTCCAACATCGAAGAGCCATGTTACATCGCAGACATGTGTTCCACTCCAGTCTTCCCAATTCATTCCGTAATATCCCCGTTGCTCATGTGCGTATTAAAAAGAGAGACGTGCATTATGATGATGTGTGTGTTTTGTTTGTGAGATTACAAAAAACATACACACTTGATGAGATGTACGTCGGAGTAGTGCCCGATGTGTTCCTGTCTCTTTTCCTTTTATTAGGAGAATACGAAGAAAAAAATGTGACGACGACACGACGACGGGGTGGTATAGGATACATTATGGTTGGGAAAGTGCTTCCACTTCCACCCCTTGCGTATCATAAGAAGCTCTCTGGCGTTTGACGGTGGCGTCTCTCTGCTCTGAACTAGTCTAGAAATCGTAAAGACGTATCCTGCCGTGGCTGTGGTCCCAGTCAAATTTGTCTTCCTCCTCCTGGAATTGCTTCTGAACTTTTTTTCTCTTTTCATGCGTCTCTTTTATTCATACAACTGCTGTGTTTTGGAGCGGGTTTACTCTAGTAATCATACTACTTTTACTTGTCGTGATTAACCTTCTAGGATGATTTCAAATCAAATTAATATCTGTTCACACAACTTGATGTGGATTTTGTGGTCGTTTTTTTCTCATATTAATCTGATAGTATTTCCAATGTAATAATATGTGCATCTAGTTCCGAATCAAAGCATGAGTCGTCTGAGAACCGTAGCAGCACAATAGAATTGACTTAACAACACTCGATTAGCATGATGACGACGATGAAACGTACACAAAGTAAATAAAATATAATATGTCTGAGAGGAACTGGCAGGAGAAATGGTTGTTTTTTTATATTCGAATGCTTCTCCATACAATGGGCAGGCACCGAGAGAGAGAGCTGACTGGAGACATGGTGGTGGGAGGGGAAGAATGGAGACTTTTTAGTTGGGATTTACCGGGTGTTTGTCTATCCACTTTTTCTTGCGCTGTTAATACTATACGATGGCGTTTGGCTGGCATTTATAGGTATTCTTGAAGCACTGTGTAATAGCCTTCCACCAGCCTGCGTGGAGATGCCATTTGCAATCATCTTATAAAGAGGACCCGGCGAGGCGGGGAAAGAAAGGCGACTCGGAGACGTAATCGATAGAGTCACGACATATACTCTGTGCGCCTTAGTCAACAAGAGTTTGGATTGAGAAGTTCAATGCATATTGGAAGAGCTCTTTCGCTCTGATTATTATGCACCGCCGCCACAAGTTACTCCAGTTATCAGTAAACTAAAACACACAAAAAAACAGCTCACGCTCACGAGGAAATGCATGACCGTCAAATATTCAGTCGACAGCAGTCCTCGCCTCATTAGAGCTACGTTAATAGACTACTACTGCTACTGCTCAAGCTAAAAACAGTTAGTAATTAGCTGATGGAGCAGATTCATAGTGAAGCAAAAACGTGAATTAATTTATCTCCAGATTACACTAGACATATTCAAATATAAGTTCGTATATTAGGTTCGTACACATGTACAGTTAAAATGATGTGGGGCTCATTCAATCAAGAGCGAAAAGCAACTTTAAGGAAGAAAAAGGTAACTCAACGATTCACCCATCTACTGTCTTCAAAAATTTTAACAAAATACTTGCATAGGCATTATACCTGTCGTTCCCATTGATGGCTATTCAATATATTTACAACATAATGCAAAAGTACAAAAGTACTCACCTTTTTTTACTTACAAAATCCGAGACTTTTTATGCGATGATTTCTGAAGTAATTTTGTTAAGTTCAAAGAGACAGAATGTAGTGCAGGGCTGTCGCCACATAACTAACTCAAAATCGTTGTTAATTGCAACAACTCTCTCCCACGAGAATTGCCAATGCTCAAG
>JAHZMW010001955.1:0-13300 GCA_027743745.1 Alloscopus bannaensis | reverse complement strand
CATGTAAAATAGCTTGTGGGTGAAAGTCTTTGTTCACATTTTCTTGGAGAACCTTTGAATGGCTTTGAACTCTGGCACTAGGTCCTGGACGAGGCCGTTGTATCGCCTGCCTCCGTCTGCGTCTCTCATATTGAAGAGTGCTTCGCAAGGTCACTGAAATTCAACTTGAGTTCTTGTTCTTGTCATCGCGCATCGTTCTCTTGTTCAGTTAGAGACAGCATGTGAGTGTACATCAGTTTTAGGATATTGGGAGTTGCGAGTGAGCATTAGGTATCATATTTCATCTTTTGCACAAAGACTGAGCGGGGCTGCGGCTTGCTGGAAGCGATTTGATCGCTCGATGACGATTCAGGTATACGATTTGGGTATAAAATTCTATATACATATAGGAGTCACGGAGTAGTAGATGACGCATGATGCACGTCTTGGACGCAGTACTTTTTCTCGGAGTGAAGTGTCACAGCGATACAACATAATGTACAAAAACTGAACTATAAAGTCTAGCTTGCATGCCAATGCACTTGCAATGACCTTTTATACTTTTGTGGAAAACGAACTTTAGGACCTATTATAGAGTGATCTCTTCTGGAGCCACTAAAACATTACTAATGCCCATTTCTTGAGAAAACCCCCATAATTAGGATTTATTTTTGAGCACTGACAAGTGAGACTTTGAAGTACATAGACACAACAATGATAGATAACAAGTCGTCTCTGTGCACACAAATTATTGTTGGAGAGTCAAGCTGAGTGAACTCTGTACTCATATTTCTGTAAATGTGTGTGTGTATGCAAATGACAAGGATTGAGAAATAGAGTTGTTTCACAGAACTCATTGAATTCCCTTTTCCCGACACATTACATCTACGATACTCTCACACACAGGTTTTCATGAAGGTGCAAGGTGAAGTCTTGAGAACTGCTGACTCAATAATATTAAGGTTGTGTGGCAGTGTTCATTGTTCTACTACAAAGAATTTTACAATCCATTGTACACTTTCCATCCAACGAAAACGACGTAGGTTAGTCAGTCTGGTTGGTGTAAGTCACAAAGGTCGCTGTCTTGAATACAATTCAGACTTTTCATTTTCTTCACGTTACAATAATACATATTTGCCAACCAACCAGTGGCGATGTGTGGATAGCCAAAAATTATTGCAATTCAGTAGCAAGTGTTGGGGGATTTGGTTGACAATATGGATCCAGAGGAGGATGTACGATAATCTTTCCGGGGAGCGAGAGCTGCGAAATAAGCTCACTGTAGGTACACTTTTAGACTGCTCTGACTTTCACGATTGGATCACAGAAAGATTTTTACAAAAATCACAGATTGTTCGACACGGAATGAAAAACGAAAAGTAGGTTCAGGAAGGGTGAGAAAGACAGGAGGGAGGGGTAGAATTTGTCGTAGTTTGTAGTTAGATTTGGGTTGTGAAGGTATTGAAAAACAGTAGTTTTTTCATCGGCTATCAGTTGGGTTAGACAGGAAAAAATCAAGTCAGTTGATCGTTAAAATGTGAGCAGATTTGAGCTAACACGTTACCAGTGATAGCTCCGCAATTGTGATTTACTAACACCTGATAGTTAATTGGTTCCTAATTTATAATGTTAGGAAAATAACCCCTTCTTCTTCTGGTCATTTGTGTGTGCATTGCGTAACTCACACTTTCAACTCTGACACTTGGTCAGGGTGTATTACATTATTGGTCAGATCTAATGAGAGCCTTTAGTCATTAGTAATTATCAATCAGGATAAATCGACAAGGTTTGTGCGTTCAACTAGTAATATCCGCAACTTTCATGATAAACAAAAATAT
Organism: Alloscopus bannaensis; assembly: GCA_027743745.1. Taxonomy (NCBI): domain Eukaryota; kingdom Metazoa; phylum Arthropoda; class Collembola; order Entomobryomorpha; family Entomobryidae; genus Alloscopus; species Alloscopus bannaensis. The sequence continues at coordinate 11,483 of JAHZMW010001955.1, read as the reverse complement.
ACCCAGTGACCTTACCATCTGATTGCTGATTCTGTGATTGATTAGAAAAGGATGGCCCGTAGGTGTGATTTGAAGCATTGTTTATTCGGTAGCGACGCTGATAATTTTCGAACATAAAACTTGTACGGAAGCGTAGTATAGTACAGGATGATGAGAAGATGGTATGTAGTTAAATTATTCTCTGTAACATTCAAGACGGGGTTGCACTTTTTTTGAGCTTACTGACTACAGCTGTCCACACGGGGAGTAAGCAGGAATTTGAACTTTCAGTTTGATCTTTCCATTCTTTCACGTGGCAGAATCATGCTGCCCTATGACCTTGACTGATTTAGCGATTGGCTGAGTGCAACTAGATGTTGATTACGGAAAGGAAAAATTTGAGTTTAAGTATATATATAGGTAACTGCAAATCTGTGGCCTCGCGTTCATACGTGTCCATATTCCACCAAATGTCAACAAATGCTGAGTAGCTAATAGTAGTTGCAACTGCCTTGTTTGTGGTGGTTGTAATTAGCAATGAGTCAAAAGAGTGGGAGGAATAATGAATAATTCAAGTATGCTAAATTTTAACACGAATGTGCTTTTGTTACAGGATCCAACGATGTCAATAGATGAGGTTTTAGACCTCCTGAAGAGATTTCAAGACTCGACAATTAGAAGAGAGCGAGAGGTCTTTACGTGTATGCTAAGGAATCTGTTCGACGAATACAAATTTTTTCCTCAGTACCCTGAGAAGGAGTTGCACACAACAGCACAGCTTTTCGGAGGAATTATAGAACATGGACTTGTTACGGTGAGAAAGTTTATACATTATAGTCATGTATTTACATATTTTTACTGTACGATGTTTTGGAAACTTTAAAATGTTTTATTTACAAACTGTGTTTTCTGTGTATATAGACTTATCTTCAGTTGGGAGTTGCACTCAGGTTTGTCGTTGATGCTCTCAAGAAACCACCGGGTTCCAAGATGTATTTTTTCGGACTAGCGGCTGTAGATCGATTTAAGGGACGTTTAAAGGAGTATCCACAATATTGCCAACACCTTGCGAGTATTCCACACTTTCAAGAATTTCCCTCACACCTGATAGAGTACATAGAATTCGGAGCAAGATCTCAGGAGCCACCACGGCCGAGGACAGGCGCCGTCACAATGGCACCAATTGGAACCTCAGGCTCCAGTTCAGTTAACGGCGGTTCGAATGCGAACAGCGTGGCGACAGTAAGCAATCAGCAAGTAACGTCAGCAGCAGTCGGAACCAAAGTCTCGAGCGTAACGAGTAGCGCAGCCGTTTCCGCACCGAAAACTGTATCGAGTGTTGCCCCTGGTCCTTCCATCAGTGGTCAACCACAAGGAATTTTAAAAGACGAAACAGCCTATAAAATTATGGTGCCACAGCTAAGCTACCCACAACGAGGTGAAACAAGCAGTAGATTGTCTCAAAGGGATAGAGAAATGGAGCCCATTCGACCAGCTACTACAACAGAACCAAGCATTCCGGTAAATAGATGATAATATATCTATATATCTTTTTGATTAGTTATGCGTTGTTGAGCTGCTTCCTCTGACAAGCAGTAGTCTTGTTTATTCGGAGGAAAATGCATAATGCAAAGCTTGTTAAAGAATGTTGGGGGTTCTAGTTGAGTAAGTGCTATTATTGATTTTTTTTTCAGGCTCCAAAGGCGGCTCCACCCCCTCCGATTACGGTAGAAAGTACTATAACACCGCCTCAGCCACAACCTCAGCCTCCACCTCCGCCTATACAACTTCCATCTACTCCAATATCTCAACAGCAAAGTGCAGAGGAAATGGCAGTTGCCTCTACTCCTCCGCCAGTTACAACACATATTCATCCTGTGGCGACAACATCGAGTACTGGACTTTCCTCTACTCCCACGCTTCCTTCCATCGCACAGGAACCAAAGTTCTCGTACATGGATGTAGATACGTCTAATCTGAACGGCCTACTAGCTCATATCTCAATTAACAGTCAGCTACCATTGTTTCAAGCTAATCCTGGTCTGAAGCAAAATGTAAGGCCTTCTGTGGAGAAAGCTATTCAAGAACTTTTGCATCCTGTTGTGGATCGCTCAATCAAGTATACGATCAGCGCTTGTGAGCAGATCATAAAGAAGGATTTTGCGCTTGATCCTGAGGAGAATCGGATGAGGGCAGCTGCTCATCACATGATGCGTTACCTTACAGCAGGCATGGCCATGATAACTTCACGGGACCACATATTTTTGGCAATCAGTGGGAATCTGAAAACAGCGTTTTTAGCCGGTTTAAGAAATCCGAACCCGAGTCAGCAAGTCAAGGATATGGCCGAGCAAGCAAGTTCTCTTATCGCTACTGAAAATATGGAGTTAGCCTGTGCATTTATGCAGAAAACCGCAGTGGAAAAATCTCTTTTGGAAATTGATAAACGCTTGGGCCCAGAATACGAAGCTCGAAAACAAGCAAAACTTGAAGGAAGGAGATATTGTGATCCACAAATGTTGAGCTATCAAATGGAGCGAATGCCCGAGCCGATTAGGGTAAAGCCTGTGACGGTGAGATATCTGACAATTATTTTTTAAAGATAACCGTACAGTTTTATTTTTACCGCCACGTTAGGGAAATGCCTATTGATTTCATTGCATTACTTCTTTACAGGCCAATGGACCAGTTAGCCAACAGCTGGCCGTGTACGAAGACTTCTCTCGGAATATTCCTGGCTTTCTGCCTCCGTCAGAAGGCGAAATTCCCTTTCTTACACCGAAGTTTCCCGGTCTCCCTATCAGCACTCCAGTTCCATCCGTCATCTCCAACGCTCTGCCTTCCAATGCTGTTGCTGCACAGAATCCAGCTGCAGCTGCAGACGATTTAGTTTCCATCTACGACAAATTGATTGATGAACTCAACATTCATTTGCAAGGATTGGCTCTGTCCCATTCTCCGGCTTGTCATCAACTGGTATATATTCAGAAATGTTGCCAACTACGTATTCGTGTGTGCTGTATGATTGTGTTCTATAACGAATTGTTTTTTATATTTTAGGCAAACGGTGTTAGAGCGCTGCTCGATGCTATCGTAATCGCAAGGACATCTAGGAGCGTGGTAGCTGCAATCACACTTTTGCAGAAAGCTGTGGAAGGCTTGCTCGAAGGTCTTGCTGCATTTCCAAACGATGCTGAGATCCTCCGATTCCGAGATGCACATTTAATGGTTTTAAAAGCTCTGCAAGATACCAGAGCATTCGGTCAGCAATGGGTTAACCGGCAAGTCACAAAGTAAGTTGGTGAACCCTTTGAAGATATTATGTAACTAGTCTTAACTAGAAAGTGCACAATTAAACTAGAAACTAGACATGTCTTAATTTTTCTTAAACTTTCAGGTGCTTGATCGAGAGTCGGCCAGAACTGAAGTATAACACCGAAGCTGTTGACACATTGATTCGTGCGAACTTAGTCAACATGTTGCAATTCGATGCTCATCTCGCTACCGCAATGGAGAAAGGAACTAACGTGCTTGCAATGGCATTTGCGATGCAGCTAGTGCAAATGTATTTGGTTGATGAAAGATACTCGACCAGCGTTACGGAGAGTGATCTTTATCATACGGTTAGTAATAACACATGATTACGTAACAAGTTAAACAACTTTTCAATGATTTTCAGACTAGAGTTTCTGACTAATTATTATGACGTTAACTTTTTTGCTGAGAAAAATATTAAACCACGACCAGCGCCAGTAGTTAATGAGCTGTCAGATTAATAAATTAACGGGCATACAATGTTTTTAAAATCTTAGGTTGATATGTTGGCAAGATGTGCAACAGTGAACAGGCAGCACCCTGAAGGATTAGTTCATTTAATTGAAGTTTTAAGAAACAGCCATGAGAGCTCTGGATTTGGCGCAGATAGGGTAGCAGGAGCGGCTACCTTGCACTCGGGAATGTCTCAATCTAGAGACTATGATGATCCACAAGGTAAGTTGTTATTTGATGGACTACGTACTGATAATATGTTACACAGTCTACATAAATAAGCCTATGATTTTCAGACTAGAGTTTCTGAATACATTTGTTTAATGACGAGAGTTTTTTGCTGAGGCAATTTTAAAAATAGAGAAGGTATTTTCCGTTATTAATCAACAACGACTGTCATTGTAATTTAATTGTTGTTGTTAAATAGGATTGGCGGAGAAATCTGAATTACTTTTGAGAGAATGGATCAGGCTGTATTTGACGCAAGGGACACCAAGGGATTCCAACAAAGCGTTTGCAGCATTTATTCCAGAACTTAATGGTGCGGGGATTTTGAAATCAGATGAAGTTATAAATCGATTTTTCCGAATTTGCGTGCAATGCTGCATCAGCCAAGTTTATCAAGGACTACAGGTTTGTCACTTTAAAATATGAAGAAATAATTCGAGTAGGTTGAAGTGGTTCAAGTGGTATAGAGATTATCCTTCATATCTTTGTGATTTTAGGCTGGTGGTTTATCCCTGGTGAGGGGAAAATGCTATCAATCCGTGGATGCTTTAGTGCGCCTTGTTGCACTACTTATCAAAAACATTGGAGATGCTGTGTCCATTCAGCCGAAAGTGAATATTTTGAACAAGTTTTTGGGAATTGTTGCCGGCATACTTATTCAAGACCACGAAGTCCAGAAAAATGAGTTTCAGCAGCTGCCGTTTCACAGACTTTTCATCATGTTGTTTTACGATCTTAATATGAGTGACCCGGTGTTTGAAGCCATTGGAATGCAGGTATGCATTTATGCATAGTACATAATCGTACGATGGAGAGAAAGGCGAATCTTTTTATAAGTTTACTGTTAGAGTAATAATAATTATCATTATTTGTTTGTAGATTTTGGCAGGGTTTAGCAACATTCTTCACATCCTAAATCCAACCAAAGTTCCAGGATTTGCCTACTCGTGGTTGGAAATTATAGGCAATCGTATGTTTATTGCAAGGATGTTGGCTCTGGCTGCTGATCAAAAGTGTTGGGCAATGTATTGCCAACTTTTGCTGGATCTGTTCAAATTTTTGCAACCATTCCTGCGAAACGCCGAACTAGCGAAACCTGTTGCAACACTGTATCGAGGAACATTAAGAGTTCTTCTTGTTATTCTTCACGACTTCCCGGATTTCCTCTGTGATTACTGCTACCATTTTCTGGATGCAATTCCACCAAACTGCATTCAGATGAGGAACTTGGTTTTGTCAGCATTTCCGAGAAATATGCGTCTACCAGATCCATTTACGGCAAACTTGAAGTTTGAAATGTTGGCTGACACCGCTATGCCTCCTCGGATTTTATCTAATGTTGGAGCAATGATCCAACCTCTCAAGTTTAAGCAGGACCTGGACTCGTATTTGAAGACAAGGGCTCCTGTGACGTTCCTATCGGAATTAAGAACTAACCTACAGGTAACCTCACACAATTTTCTTATCATGGTTCGTAGGAAAAAGCAGAGAAACAAAAGTTTCCAGGTTCAGATAATTCTCAACAACATCTTTTATACAGGTTACAAATGAAATGGGCACACGGTATAATATTCCATTGCTCAATGCACTCGTCCTTTACGTTGGCTCTCAGCACATCTCTGTCATTCGTCAACGAGGGCAAACTCCGAATATGTCAACTGTTGCTCATACATCCCACATGGACATATTCCAGAATTTAGCTGTCGACTTGGACACGGAAGGACGGTACCTGTTCTTGAATGCTTTGAGTAACCAGCTCCGATTTCCATCGAGTCATACTCATTATTTCAGTCTGGTGATTTTATACCTATTTGCCCAGTCCAACACAGAAGTGGTTCAGGTTCGTACTATTTCTTATTTCAATTTTCGTTTACTTTGTTTTTCAAATGATGTTTTTAGACTAGAGTTTCCGATATATAATGACGAAAATCTTCTGCTGATGCGACTTACATTCGAAGTCTTAGAATGTTGCGGTTCATTAATTAGGGCGAGAATGAAACTGGATTTTTTGTTGTAATTTTCAGGAACAAATTACACGTGTACTACTTGAACGGCTCGTCGTCAATCGACCACATCCCTGGGGCTTGTTGGTGACGTTTATTGAACTTATAAAAAATCCGACATACAAATTTTGGCAGCATGAATTCGTACATTGTGCGCCAGAGGTAGAAAAACTTTTTGAGAGTGTTGCCAGATCTTGTATGGTAACGAAGGCAAACAGTGGACCTCCTTCTGGCAATCAGTCAGTTTTAGGTGGAAACTCTAATGCATCCGGTCCGGGTTCCAACGGATCCGGAATGCTTGTGTTAGATACTAGTCCCGAAGGATTGAATGTAGAGTAAATGTTTTTCGTCGTTAATGCATAATACATAGTAATAATAAAATAATGATGTTATTCTTGAAAGGAATCAATTTGTACCATTTCATTTTTAATGTGACTTGAAAAGGAACAGTATATATTTGAATGTTGAAGTCCTAATAAGTATCTTATGTACATATACAGTAGCCGTAGCTAGTATTTCGTGTAATACCTCTTTGTAAAATACATTTATCAGTACGTGTACAGTCAAAATCTTTCATGGCTACAGGTAGATTCATGATGATGCTAGACCAATAAATTTTCAACCTTTAATTTTCAAAGCACTGGCCAATGCTCACTGCTGTTGTTGCATCATTGATTGATTGACGAGGGCATTGAGGCTACTTTCCGACTCCTCATGAGGAAAATGTGGTCTAATTACGAAAAATACTAATCGTAGTTCAGTTAAAATTTAGATATGCTTCCAATGAGCTGCATAATTTTATTAATATCTACAACTACGACTTTGTTTTTCTTTTCAAAGTTGTTCCAATTTTATTGTCATTGAACTAAACTAATGTACATACAGGGTTTTCCTGAGGAGTGCAATCCGTGTCAATAGCTTTAACCTTCCATGTAAGGATATTTCCATTCCGACGTCTGTACGTAAGTTTCTTTAACGGTCAGAGGGGATGCCCACTTGAGTACGTAATTAGGACCTCCAGCCTTATCGTTTGTACCTGTAATTGAAACATACACTGTTTTGGTAATTTTCAATCTTCACGAGAAATTGAGCATCTTGTAAATCCATTCCTAATATAATTCAGTGGAAATAAGGAACTTACCGGACATTCGAGCACCACCAAAAGGTTGTTGACCCACCACAGAGCCTGTGGAACGATCATTAATGTAGAAATTTCCAGCGGAATATCTCAGCGCATCTTGGGCCTTCGTCAAGAAACCCCTATTGACAGCATTTCATTAATTTAACTTCTCATTTCGATCGGTCAACAAACACATTAAGATCATTAAAAGATGTCATACTCGTCCTTCGCAAAGATGGCACCAGTTAATGAGTAGCTTGTGCTGCTATCAAGGAGTTGGATGGTCTTATCAACATCACTATCAGGATATGCGTACGCCGCCAGCACAGGTCCGAAAATTTCCTCAGTCATTATCTTATCCTTGGGATTTTTGGATTCCACAAACGTGGGTTTGACGAAATAGCCAACACTAAAATATCAAACAATTTCGCAATAGTGCACGATAAAAAATCAGTCGGTAATACAAAGAACGTGACAAGAATTGTTGTACCTATTGTCGTACTCTCCTCCTTGAATAACTGACAAGTTTGCTTTTGCGTGGTCAACATAGCCGGATATCCTCTTGAAAGCTTTCTCGTCAATAACAGCGGATGTGAATACAGAAAAGTCGTCAACTGGGCCGATTTTAAGTTTCTTTATGTTTTCTGCAATCCCTTCTTTCACCTAATCGAGAGTTTATTTTATTTTACTTTTCCTCTAAATCGACTGGAAATATTGAAACATATTATTTGCTTTACTAACTTGTCCCCATAATGACTGCGGAACATAAATTCGAGAGCAGGCGGAACACTTCTGTCCGCAAAACTCGAATGCCGACCTAATTGTTGCGTTTATCACAGTAGTTACATCGGCTGACGGATGAACAAAATGAAAATTCTTTCCTCCACATTCTCCCACCAATCGAGGGAAATTCCTGTACTTGGATAAATTCGACCCTACCTGACCCCACAGCCGTGCGAACGTCCTGAAGCACAAATTACACTCTAAGTAATTCCTCATTTTAATATTCAGTGCGCAGATAAAACCACAATAATGTTACGTACACCGTATTTTTGCTTACGGGACTGAGCCAGTAAAATTAATGCCGGCTAAATGAGGTGACGCAGTAATAGCATCTCCAAAAACAGGCCCATCTGCTGGAACAAAATTTACCACTCCAGGTGGAACGCCCACCTCATTCATGACCTGGAATATCGTATAATTTGACAACAGCGCAGTATCTGATGGCTTCCACAGCACGGAATTTCCCTAAAAGTTTAAACTCGATCATTAGATACTGCGAGAGATGGAGAAGCAAAATTAAGTAATCATGAAATATTTTTCATACCATAAGAGCAGGTGTGTAGGCCAAATTTCCACCTGAAAAAAGATCAAACCAAAGGTGTTTATTATGTGGAATGTGGATTTTCAGTTAAGAGGATATAATTTGTCATTGACGTAATTACCGATGGCAGTAAAATTAAAAGGTGATACTGCTGCGATGAATCCTTCTAATCCCCGATACTTCAAAAAGTTTTTGAATACGTTAGGATTCTCACTAATGGGCTGATACTTGAGAGCTTCCTTTGCAAAGTAAGCGTTAAACCGCATGAAATCAATAAGTTCCGCTGCAGAGTCAATCTCCGCCTGAACCACAGTTTTCGACTGGCCTAACATTGTCGTTGCATTAAGTTTTTGCCTGTACGGGCCAGCCATGAGATCTGCTGCCTTCAACCACATGGAAAACTTCTGATCAAAAGGAACGTTGTCCCATTCTCTTTGAGCATCCACAGAGGTTTTAATGGCGAGGTTTACAAGTTCCGGAGTTGCATAATAAAATTTGGCAACTTTCTTCTGATGATTATGTGGCTACAAAGAATCAAATCAAGTTGCATACGTCATTTTATTCGACAAATATTTTTTAAGAATGGTATTAATGCCTACTATTTCTTTCACTGGATTTAACTTACCATCACTTGATATACAACTTTATCCGTCCTATACTCCTTCCCCCCGATGACGATCGGAACGTCAATACAATTGTTGGAATAGTGGGCCAGGGCGGCTTCCAAATCCTTCCTCTCGTTTGTACCATTCGTATAAGACAGCACGGGCTCATTTTGTATTTTGAAATCTGTAAATTTGCTAGTGTTCACCACAGAATTAACCCCGAGTTTCTGGAGATTCCTTGTTCTGCAAATCCAAACCAATCATTCATGAGTTTTAACAACGCTTCACTTAATTCATCATAAGAAGTATATATTTTGATAGTAAATATACAGTGAACAGGTATGCATGCACGAGGTACTCAAAAGCTCATACTATACAATTTTAGTTTTGATTTCATTCCACGCTTGTTCACATTTCATCGACAAATGTGAAGCCGTGCCTCAATACCCACACAGCGCATATACACACAAAAACTGTCATTTGAATAGAAAAAAAGACATTGGGAGAAAAATCACTTGATTTCATCTCTTCAGAGCCCTGTCCGCACCGTACTATTTATCATCTCACATCCACAATTTATAACACATACATCGTATGCAAGCATATGGAATATGTATTATGTAATCTTTGTTCACTTACTGGATTGAATTGAGTTGTGGAACGGTGGAGCCCACCCTCACTAAACCGAGTCGCATCATCGTCGTGCCTTATTATCGCTTCAACCTGATAAGAGAGGTGAATGAAATGATGTCACACAAACATTCAATCAATCAATTCCATTCAATACCGCTTACAGTTTGTACATGTTTATGAAATGTAAAAGACATGCTTATTTCTGAAAACCTTGCCCATATTATAACTCACTATCGTCGTGGCATATTGTATACCCCGTTTAATGCGGAGTATTTCCACATGTGCGTATTTACAAATCGCTTTATCAAAATAATATCTACCCTAAATGCTTAAATGCCTTCGGAATGATTTCTGTGTAGTACAGATTCGTTCTCCAACAAAATCGTGATCGAGTTGCACAGTGTTACTCTGTACTCACTTCGAGAAGCAAGTTCTTATTTCAACAGCTGAACCGTTTTTAAAAATCTAACGTCCTTCTTAAATAACTAAAAAAAGGTTTAAAAAACATACGTGTGAAAATACTGGAAAAATATCTGTCCGAAATTCGCAGCGTATTCTGTTGGTCTATGGCAAGGCTGCCACTGGAAGACATTTAACTCTAGAGGTAAATATGACAACTCTTATATTTCCAGCATCACACTCGAGAATTAACGGTTACGTATAACTTTGCCAAAGAATGATATCGAGCACAGAAAAGCGGATGTCAACCGTTTGTAAAGTATAAACAACCAAGTGACACCGAATCGCAAAAGAAGACTTAAGGGAAAGGTTACTCTAGAAAGCAATGTCAAACGAGGGTGACTTACGGAGAATGGTGAGCCCTGAGAGAAAGTGGTTGGGTGTTGTTGTGGAGTATCTTGTGTCGGAGGTGACCTTGATGATATGGAAAACTTGAGAACTCTAGTAACCCACTACTACTCCTACATAGCAATGTGCTCCTCTTCCTTCGTGCTACGAGAAATCCCTAAAAATTTCCTAACATTTGGACAGAAAGCATTGTGGCAAACATCATCAGCTGAACATCAAGTTACATGCTGCTAAACGCATTTTTAGATATAGCGAGAATATAAGCTCTCCCGTGTTCCTTGTGAGCTTCAATCGGGTCGTCGAAGCCGAAGCCGTCCGTAATGACTCCACGAAATCACGAGCCAAAGAAGCCTACTTACTAGTAGGGCTTATAATAAATATGTCAAGCCGAATACTAGCACTGTCATCCATCAGTGATATATCAGCGCGTATTGTACTGGCTTCAAGGTGCCTTTGTTCGATCACAATTTCATTCGCATATCGAAGCAAGGGAGACAATGCAATGTAAGATCGCTATTTTCATATGTAGCTTTATATTATGGTCGATGTATGCAAGTCGTGTTCCTTGGATGAAACCGGTAATCTTGCATAATACATACAGTTTGTTAGGGATGAGAACAGGTTTAATTATCCAGTTTGTCCCAAACGTGTTCTGTACATTGTCAACTGGAATTTTATGAAAGTTTTTTTCCCAACCAAGTTTTGTGTCATTAGTCGGGAACCACACCTTCTAACATATTCCAAGCAAGGTGTTATATAACCGTGGAGCTCTCCACGCCACCAGCACACATTTTTGGGATTCCGTATTATCAGCGTGGGTAGCCGGAGCCATTAAATGCTACAGTAAAAAGGTTACTTGAGAAGATGGGAACAGTGGATGGCACCATATTATGTCAGTGACAAGACGAAAGAAATTGTACAAGTTCTGTTGCTGTTATACCAAAACTAGACTAGATTCCACTTTCATGTGCAATTCATGAAAGCGAAGAGTGGTCCTGACTACTCTTCAATTTACC
>JAHZMW010001954.1:0-11933 GCA_027743745.1 Alloscopus bannaensis | reverse complement strand
TGCATACATAATCGGATATCGTTTTACGAAATGACATTTCTGGATGATTTAATACAAAAAGGAGTAAGGGTTGTTGGTGCTGTATGTAATTTTAAGGATTAACTCGTATTACCATTTTTTTCTCAGGTGTCACATTTCACGTGCCCAGGAAAAGCATTGGTTTTCAGCTTACGAACTCATCATTCGTGCGTCGATCACACATTTGCACATCACGATATGAAATCCTACTTTAACTCGTGTAGATACGAGAGAAAATGTGACGTGGGTGGTATTATTATCGATTAGCCCTTATTTTTTAGCTGAATGACTTTTGTCGTCTGTCGTCTGAGCTGACTGACGTTCCATTTGGTTATTACGAGGGCCATGCGTAAATGCTTTTAAAAAGGTGTTAATCACACAGAGGGAAATGATTAATCTGTTATTGTCAACTGATTGGAAATGGAACTTTGTGTTTGAGGTGTGGATTAGTATGTGTGTGTAACGAGACTCAGCCTTGATTTGTGTTAACGCAAATGTATAGCATATTATATGCTTAGGAAAAATATATGAATTCACTTGATCACACACAGAAACAAGCTTTTACATACATGGACATCGTTTATCAGTGGGACACACAAAACAGATTGATTTTTTCCTGGGGTTTGAGGCGACTTAGAGATTAGTGATGGATATGAGAACAAAAATCAATAACTTTTGACTTATCGCCTATCGCTTTTGGAGTAATCGGTTTACACAGTCAGGTTTTCACACGCGTCCCAACCAATTGACTGTATCATTCGTGAGTTTTTTGGCGATATACAGTTCTCTTTTATTTAGCAATAAAATTAGCAGAAAGCAAAAAGACTACTCGATTTAGCCTGTGTGAGAAGTGAATTAGGATGAAAACTGTAATTTGAAACTGAAGGCCAACGGTTAAAGCAGTTAGCAATAAAAAAGAGGCTCGTTACGCTGCTTAAGATTACGAGCAAAACTTGGCTTGCATCATCCCTCCTCGAGTAAATCCTGGCGAATGCAGGCTTTCAGGTATCTAATCTTTGAGAATCTTTAAATCCCGCTTTTGTGTTCACCTTCTACTCTACTTTCAATATGACGCGTACATTTACAACTTAGCTCGCGATTAGAAAGGCTGTTATATGTGTAAAACTACATTCATTTACGTTCGCACACATAAACGCGTCTCGTAATGCTCTCAGCTTTAATCCTTAATCCATAATAAAGCTGTATCCATAAAGCATATATCCGGCGCGGCTTTGACATTTTTATTTACGGCAGACCTAAATCTATATGGATCAGGGGATATATAAAATATTAAAAAATCATAAGAAATTATTATTATATCAATGCCTTCCGCGGCAAACCCCATATAAATAAAAACGAGGGTAATTTTTTTCTGGGTGTGTATGTATGTATACAGATTTTATTTGCGTTTAGATTGTATGTACCTCGTCTTCCAAAAAGCTTTGGAGTAAAGCTGGTAAAAAATTAATCCCTCGCCTCTATATCTTAATCCGCTTATACTACCCTATTTTCGGCTTAGCGCTTAGACTCTCTGTCCTTCCTCCGATATATCTTTTTTTTTTGGATTAAACTAATTCCAGTTTAAGTCTAGCATGCTCTCAAATGTCATTCCACCCTAGTGCCTATCCTAATGCAATAAGTTTGTAATGGTAAAAAATACAAAAAAAATGTCCATGTGTCCAGTTTCTAATCCGGCGTGGTCCACGTGGGACTACAATTTGAGTGAGTTAGTCAATTCGGAGAATATTGTGCTTTTGCCTCATCATCGTCACATACTTTGTTAACATGTTGTTTTTATGTGTCATCTCATTCCAAACTTTGATCCAAAAATCGACTTTTTGTCATTGAAGATCACATTAATCAGCATTAAGTTCCAAAGATCAAATCACGAGATCCGGTGATATTTTAAGGCAACAAACCACTCGAATATAATGTTGCTCCCAATACATGTCAAAAGTGGAATGTGTAATCACATCATAATCGTTCCCTGTGAATACCAGAAAAACATGGAGTGTGAGCAATATTTTTTAAGTGACTCCTATTGCACACGGCCTTTGTGGTCAATAGTCTACGCAATATTAATACAAGTAGGTATTCTCCAGATACTCGCAATAATTTTGAGTTCAATAATTGAGACATTGTGACCAGCCTTCTACAATCCATTAAGCTGTCAAATTCTTAATGTGGATACATAAATGAGAGATATGAGGGATGATGAACACGATTAAAGGCTGATTATCTCTGGAGTCTGGGAAATAATTGACACATTTGCTCACAATTTATTTGTGTAATTGTGAAGTGCGGGCGGAGCCGACAAAGGAGATCATGTTATAAAAAATTGACAGCCATCTCTATTTTCCCAATAATTGATTAGAGATGATCACACATATTGTAGGTATATAGTGAGTGAGCACATTGCGATGAAGTTACAAGATGTAATCTGGAATCCGTTTATTTTCGACTTGTTCTCAAGCTTCATTCAAGGCCAATCTCTCACCGTGATTTGTTCCATTGTGATACGTGTATAGATGATTGATGATAAGTATTAAAATATATTCATGTTCTTATTACGTGATGTTGATGACAAAACTGGTGTTGTCACCAGTATTGATGAAAAGTCACTGATTTCCTTGAGTTATCAGCGAAAAAAAATTGTCTCGGCTCTCACTTACAATGCATACTTTACTTATCGGGAAAACCCTGTTGTACTCCCTGTCTAGCTATCAGCTTGTACCTAGATTATCTCCTTTTTATTTTTTATTATTTAGTTTTTACCACGAAATACGTTCTCCAGGTGGGTGCCTAGATTAATTAAAGCTGGCGGAATGTGAAAGATTGAAGTTCATTTGGGCTGAGTCAGTGGCATTTCGCTGTACTGAGTAATAATTATATAAAAACCTTGACTTAAACATCCAGATCACAAATTAAGCGTTGTATTTGTGGAAAAAATTAGAGAGTGAAAACTAATTTTTGAGCTAGTGAAGTTCTGCTGAAAATGCTGGTTTGTGTTTTGTGGATTGACAATTACGCTAATAAATTGAGGCAGCGCGACCGGTGATAAAACAGAAAAAGGCTAATCATCATCATCATGAACGGCTTCCTCTTGTCGAAATTGAAGGTAATGAATATTTCACATACAAAGTGAGCTTGTACAAAAATCATTATATTTTCTTCCACCGGTCCATTTACATTAAATCTTAAATTCAATTACAATCTCCCTGCTTGAATAATACATCCTTCAATGGAACTAGCATGTGTGGTTAACCGGAAGCTTTTAGATCGCACTTCATAGGTGCCACAATAACTCAATCGGCGATTTCATAATCTTTCTAGAGAAATGAGCTCATTTCACCCAAAAGTGAAGCTTAATTTCGGCATAACTATTCACTTTACAATGGTCTTTACCAAAAAATGAGTGTTGCTCACAATCACACACAACCAATCGTGCCATTTTCCCTATTCCAAACTCCATGCAAACTTTCCCTTTTCCGCGGCGTCCACACAAGCCTCCATCCATTTCCTCTTAATCCCACAGCTTTTATCTCCCCTTCAACCTCTCTGTCGGTAAACACGTTGCTTTCTTTCTTGACCACATGGTTCATATATGCAACATCGCAACATTCCCCTCCAACTTCACCGAACGTATCCAAAAAATCTTGAGCTGATCTCCGCACAAACACATGTACACACTCCATTCTCGTACGCATGGATCTTGCTATGTTCTCACTGATCATCGTCACCGAAAAGCACAAGGATAAGGGAGACCCGGCTTAAACATTTGATGTGCACTCTCTCTCACCGAATTAATGCCTTTCCCAAAGCTCACCCACAGCCCAGTGATCCTCGAGCGTTAGCGCAGGAAACACAGAAAAATGTGGAGCTCTCTCCAGCATTTTCTATTCCACATCCAACACATATGCATTTTCTCCTTTTTAACAGAATCTCCACTTAACCCACTATTAAATCTACAATTTCTTCAAAAAATATAGTGATGATGACGATTTTTTATGTGTAACATTTTTATAGTTTTTGCATAACCCCACATAAGGAGATATATGGTAATCCAAGGGTATTTTGTCTTTTTTTCGGCACGTCTCTCAATGTGTCTTTTGCCTGTCTCTTTCCTCCTTTTGGATATCTAAGGATTTAGGATTTGAAAGAGACGAGAAGAATTCCATCTTTTCTCACATCATCCCACTTTTTACTTATCTCTGTCATGTACATTGTGGTTCTGTCTTGACACAGACATTTACGAGTGCACATGTGATGACACATAAACAAAGTAGGAGACATGGATGTGCCAATCTTTTTTAAAGATGGAAAATCCACATTGGAGCAATATTCCGTATTTTTGCACATATATTTGTGTTGTTTTTTCTGTCTCTGTGACGGTCCCGCATTTCCAGGATTTTCTTCCTAATCCCGAATTGGATTTTCCTTCATGTTCCTGTTTTTTCTCAGCTGATGATACCACAATCCCTCTTCGTTTCTGTATAAAAGTTTAAGGTTGAATGAATGGTTTTTTTGGGATGCACACTCCAGAAAAAAATAGTAAAAACGGATGGATTTTCACCATGTCCATGTGTAAATATGTGTGTGCTGGAGCTTCTGCGTTCTCTGAAAAAGGACGTATAAGCCGAGGGCTTAAGCTAAGCCATAGCTGCCCAAAGTATTATGGATTACTTTGGAGTCCACGTTTTTTCTCCCTATTTTCTCCAAAGCTCGCAACGTGTGCATGGGATCGGCAGACAATCTCCCTTTTCAAAGTGTACGTGATGCGTGGAGAGATACTTTTTTTGTTTGTCTCTCAGCGAGAAAGGATTTAGTGATGTGTTTGCTTTCTGTCTTGAAATTGTTTGAACCATTGAGAGGAGCGAGAGTGAATCGAGAGGAATTCGTCAGGAGGATTTTTAATTGTTTAGTTTAATTTTTTTTAGAATTAGAGCGTACTATATGGTATGGATGTATGTTGGTGATCCTCACTGTCCAAGGATTAAAGGACGCGTGGTTCTCCAGGCTTTGGGGGATCCACACTAGAAAATAAAATTGAGAATAAAAAGGATAGAGGATCAATGGGATTAAGAGGGAATGCCAGTTTGAAAGGATGATGTGTGCTGGCTTCTCTGGAGCCATTCATTTTCATCAAGACACACATCCATCCACACACGAGTAAGGGAAGAGCGAGGCATTAGTGCTTCTGACAAAATCCATATGATCCAAATCCCACAGAAAAAAGTTTGGAAACCTTCCCTATACATCATTAGGCGATACATAGACTCTCCAAGGACCACACAGGCTTAGAGTTAGAGTTAACGTACTTTTCCCAGTCGTGGATAAAGGAAATTGGAGAAAACTCTTAGGCTTAGCCATTTTTATGCGGAGTGTGCGAAAGGTAGGATTTACGCTCATACATATAACATTACGTGTTTTTTAAGGTTTGACAATTCATCCTTCATCGTCATTTCAACGTTTTTTGTCTTTTCCTCTTATCATCGATGATAAGCCTAAAAATGTGTCATTTATGTAAACAATCATAATATAAATACGAAGACTTTAATGAAGAGAGTTGCATAAGATTCAGTTCAGTTGAATTTTTTTAGAGCAGAATTCAGTGGGTGAATGTAGGCGGAATATTGCAATATTGCTTCCTTTGTGAGAAATACATATTTTAGGTTTACAGAGTGAAAGGAGTGATGTAAAGAAGAGGACATGAGAGACAGAGAGGAAAATGAAAAGAGGAAAGAGTGACGGTGGAATCCCATAGAGAAAATCCGTTAAGACACCGGGCAAAAAATTCATTCATCCAGCATCCTTCCTAGTTTATCCTATCCTCCACAACACTAAATCCACGAGTCTCCCAGTTCCTTTCTCTTTGCACGTTTGAGTGAGCGTAGATCACATGAAATGTTTTAGGTGATTCAAAGCAGAGTGTAATCTGTAGATTAACAGATTTCTCTCGAAAGAGAAGTATGTATATGCTTCCAGCTTTCTCTGGAATGAGGGTGTACGATTAGGATTACGAAGTTTTTCAGGATAATGGGAACTTGTGCAAGGACTCATTACTCATGAATGTGTAAAATGAAAGACGACCAAAGAGTGTCGAGAGAAAGCAGAGGGCCATGAATAAAATGGGAATGGTTTTAAATGGCTTCGAGTAACGTATACATGCACATCCATTCAGTCTCTCAGAGGTTTCCCATTAATTCTCCGATTTTCACAGGGCCATTACGTAAAAGCATGTATCAACCTACAGTGTCGGGGAGTGATAGAAGAGTTTCCAACTAAAAGATTCATCAGACGAGGGACGAGAAGGATTATTCCTTTTTCTCTGATCCGGATATACATATTTAGAAAATTTCATACACTTAATTCATCTCTCTAGTAGAGAGTGTAGAAATAAAAGGGTTACTATACATTTTCTCTCGAGCTCATCCTGTTCCTAGTCCCAAAGCTCTTTTGCGTATTTTCTCTGTCTGAATGAGTGACTACGTGGTAGGCCGTACGTATAGTTTCTCATGGATTTTCAAAAAGGAAGATTAATCCTAGAATGAGAGAAAGAGGATGATGCTGAGCTGCTGATCCTGACCTGATATCGAGCTTGGGAGCTTTGCAAAGGATGGTGGATATATAAGGTTGTATAGAGAAAATGAGCTCACTCTAGGTTTCTCCTAAAAAAGTGACTAATGCCACTGGGAAGAAGATAGTTTATCCATGGCAAAAGATGAGCTGGAGTCGTCAGAGGAAAAAACCTTATATATCATTTAAAAGAGGAAGACTTCTCTCTCATGGTTGTCTGCTGACTGATGTATAATTAAATGCATCCATTCCGTTCCCTTTATCCATTTAAATCCAGTCATACGTCAGAGAAAGAAACAGAGATGTATATAGGAAGTAGGGAAAGTCTAATATTATAAGTCATATCTGATTGTGATGATCACGATAATGGTATAGTATGTATGAGGATGCAGTGTGGGGTATAAATGGAGAAAATCCCTCTTTCCAGGGGGAAAATCCTATTGAGATTAAGAGCTGGAAATGCTTTTTTTATACGAGGAAATTTTTAGGGGAACGACACAGTTGGAGTAATCTGGAAATCGTGTTGTGTGAATGTGAAAGTCTGGAGTATTTTGTTGTGTGCACTTCCAGGGAAAAGGAGTAGTTGGTGGTGGAGCGTCGAGTAACCGGGCTACTGGAAATCTTGGTCCCGGAGTTGGTCCTGAGCCACACTTGCTGAGTGCTCCAGGCCCTGGATTAGACTACCCGAAGATTCAAACCGGTGGCGGACTCGGGTTGCCATCGTCAGTGGTGACGGGTGTGATGGGAAGCTTGGCTGGGATGGATTTGTCACCGCCGAGCAAGCGATTGAAGGGAGGACAAAGTAATGGAGTGGGGAGGGGGAATAAGGCTCATGGAGGGCCGGCGGGGATGGTGGAGGAGTTTGATCCGAGTGGACTTCTTGGAGGACATAACATCGCATTAGGTAAGCCCAAAAATTTTCTTGCTTATCACTGAGCACCTTAAAGTAACAGTTCACAACTCAAACCTTCCGAGCATTCTCGTGTTAATATTTTAGATGCACATGAATCATCATCCTGATTCTCATTCCATTCGTGCGCATTGTACTCACTTCGTCACAACAGGCTAGATAAAGCCTTTTAAAAATATTGCTGACACTCACTAAATCTCATCTCTCCTATTCATTTCTATTTTTTATGCATATATGCAAGTTGAGTAACGTCTACTCGTTGTACGTGGGATTTGTCCATTTCGTAGCGTATTCGCATAAGTGGAGAAGTCGCTTGTTCCAACGGATTATAGAGAGTGCCTATTTTTTATATTTTCTTCCTTTGTGTTTGCTTCTGCTGCTGGTATGATGCAAAGAGCATAATACTCTTTTTTACACACAACCAATGAAAATTTATAATCCACAGATATTTACAAAGAGAGAAGCACTTCTTTTGTGCCAACTTGCTCGCGGACAGTGAGGAAGAAAGGGGAAAAATATATGGATAATATACGTTTTTGTTGATCTTTGATATAAATTCTGAATTAGGTAACGTGTCTGCTGTGTGTTTAAAGGCTTAAAGTCTTAGTCCGTCGTGAGCATGAAGAATACTCGGGATGAAGATTAGAGGAGAGACTTTCAGAGTTTCTCAGCGCTGTAAACGTGTACGATGTACAAAATCGTTTACAAGTTTCGTGTTGGGGTGCAGTTATAAATATAATTGCATTTATGCATGTGTTAGGCATATGTGAATGAATCATGGTTGAATTAGTATTGGAAGTCATCGTCAGATTGACAATATTCGTTGACGACGAACGAGAATAGTAGTCTTGTCCTCGTGCAGTAAAGAGAGGCCGGATGATTAGCATAATTTTCCAAAGGAATAATTGATGCTGAACGGAAACTTCAGAAATATCCGTGTTGGTGCTAGTTTTTGCCTTTTCACCACAGACTAAAACTTTTTTAATATTGAATTTTACTAACATTCACCCATTTTTTCTGCAAAGTGTTCTACCTGTTGTGTACGGTTAACTTCGACTAATTTCTTGAATATTATACCATCACCAAACACCGTCATAACCAATTAACATTTTCAAGATTGTTAACCAATCTATTGGAGTTTTTTTCTTCTTCTTATACATGAGGTTATCAAACATCTTCAACCACTTTTGTAAAATAACGCTCCAAAAGTATTTTAATGCTACCGATTCTCTCTTTCTCTCCTAAAAATCCCTTTTTCAACTTTTCACCCGAAATCCTTGTCTTTCTCTTTTTCCCAACTTTTTAAATATCCTTTTTTCTTCTGATCTGCTATCATCTCTCTCACATTTTGTAAAGATGTGTCTTCAGACTAAAATGCGCATTAACAATGACTTCCAACTAAAAATAGCCTTAAAGTTACAATTTGCAGATGAGGCTCTCACGACGACGTATGAATGCTAATCGCTCTTTTTTAGAACTTCTAAAATACATCACAATTGCGTGACACAAAAGAGGGAAATGAAACCTCACTCAAAAGACGAGATCTCTTTTTGCGACGAGTGTCCGCGTATTTTATTCACAACTTATGAGTGAGGGATTATACGCTGCTTTTCCTTCACGAAATGGAGCATTGATCATGCATTAAGAAAAAAACAGCACAAAAAATACTTTACAACTGTGATTTCGCAAATATCTTTCTCTCAACGCTTAAAAAGTGTTGTGAGCGCGTTTTTGATAAAAAGCTCATTTACGCCGTGTTAAACGTTTTTAGCTTTGTCCCATTCTTGAGCTTTTTTTACTGTTAACTTTTTAGCCTCATCTCATCACGCTAGTGAGCCACACTTAAGAGATGAATATGAGATACAAAGAGATTTTTTTAGAAACTTTTTCTCTAGTTGAGAGCGAGAAGAAAAACTTGTGGATGAAAGATCAGTGTTGTCTCAATGAGGGAAAAGAATTAAAGCTCAGAGAACTTTGAAAGCTTCTTTCTTTCCTTTTGTTACAACATATTACGATCCTCGAGAATAGTTTAATCGGTTATAATACCAACAAAAGTGTAACGTCAATAACTAGAGAGAAAAAAATTACTGTCAACTTCCTTTTTATGTGTAAGCCTCTAACTTGGTAGCGGCATGAGCTTCTTCGTTTTTACGAGATGGTCGTAACGTTTTACGCTCTTATGCATAATAAGCATACGGTTTTGTCAGATCTTCGAGAATGACTCAAAAACACTAATGGGAGCCTTTTCTTCGTTCACCTCTCCGGAAAAATGGGAAATGACGTAGATTTTAAAGGGTTTTCAGGTTTTAAGCCTTTCTCGCTCAGTTTGGATCAGTTTTACTTGGAAATGTTAATCCCTTTAATTAAGATCAACTGGGAGAGAAAACGAGAGGAATGCTTTCACAATGACAATTCGAACTACACTGTTGTCTTCATTGAGTATCATCATCGTCATTTTTCCTCTCTCAGAGCTAAAAGCAGATTTTAATAATGCTCACTTAATTCTTCATCAAATCCCTTTTTCTCCTTCCCCTCAGAAAAAGAGGTGGATAGCTGTTCTCCAGAACGGAAATGAGAGTGTGCGAGCATTGTCTTCTCATAACCGAACACATTTTTAATTCTTTTTCTCTTTTTGTGAGCTGATAAAGCGTTATGACTCACTGACTCTTTTTTTGGGGAAAGAGTTGAAAAGTGGATATCTCTTGAATCTTCTTTTGTGAATGAGGCATATATATACCAGCAACTTTTTACAATTTAGTAAAGTCTCCATGTTATCATCCGAGATTTCGTTTCCTTCATTAGGAAGCCATAAGAGATCTCAACGATTCTCGAGGAATTAATGCAGTTAATATAATGATCAACGTTTGTATGTGATACAGAGAAAAATCCCTTTTCTTCACCGACGACTCGAGCACACTCGACTCGTTATACATTTATACTAAATTCGGCTTAAAAGGGGAAAAATACTGCTCCTTCAGATAGCATTAAGGTTTCAACATAAACATGCGACATGATGATGCGAAAGAGGGTCGGATTGTCGGATTGGGTGCGTTTAAAGAAGGAAAAAAGTATAAAGACATACGTTACTTTGGAAAGGATATAAGGTAGATGTTTTGCATGGTCGTCGCATCAAAGGGAAAACCATAATGGTTTATTCCCATCTGGGATCATTAGATTATTAAGGACTCCTTCATTTTTTCCCTCTAATAAGAGTAATATTATTAAACTGGTGAGCGAAAGCCAAAAAATGTATATACTTGTTAAGACTTATTCGCAATGGTATATATATTTTTTGAATAGGAGTGTATAGTATTATGATTATTTGTTTAGAAAGGATTGAAAATAGGGGTTTCCACTGATTTCATTATTTACGCAAAGGAAAAACAAAGACACCATAAGGCTGGATGTTGTGTGCGTAGATAAAGTATATATAAAAACATTTGATGTGTCCTTTCTACTTTCGTATAGATAAGAAGCACGAGTGATTAGTTTGCTTCTGTCTTTTATGTATTGGAAGTCTTTCAGAGATTCATCAAGAGCGGCTCTGAATGGAAACGAGAGGTTGAGGCGAGAGGGGGACTTATCTGAATTAACCAAAAATGAAATGGGATGGATTAGCTTGGAATACGAAATGAAGGGGATTTTCATATAATTTCTCTTTTTACCACTCGAAAACTTTATATTCTGAAACTCCGATGTTGAATGTGACAAAAAGAGAAAAAAGTTTTTTGTTCAAAACTTGGAATATTTTATTCAATGATTTTACGTGACTCGAAAAAAGCGAAAAGCTGAGCATTGTCGTAACGTTGACTTTCCTCTTTTTCCCTGTCAGCTTTTCAGCTTATTTACAAAACATCAACAGAACTTATTTTTGTCTAATGTAATTGTCTAATTTGAGAGTGGAGTGAATAGCTTAGATAGAAACAAAGAAGTTAGTTTTAGATTTCCAAAACAGAAATATCCTATTTTGGAAAGTAAAAAATGTGGAAAAAATACAGGATGAAATACGACTTGAAAATATTCCTTTGTCTTTTGTAGTCCTCCGTGTGTAAATGTTTCAATAGATTATTCCAGAGATACGGCTCTTCATTAGCTTCGTGTTTGTGATCTAATGAGCTGTTGATTAGAGAGAGACGGAATTATGTTTCATTCAGAGTTTTTTATTTGTGGGATGAGATTTACGAGAGAGTTTTGTCTCCACATTTTTTTACTTCCTAAGCTCATTGTCTACGAAAAGAGGGTAACTAACTCAACGTGTGGATTTTCATTAAAAAATGTGCTTTCAATAGGTACTGAAGAGCACACATTTGTCACTGAAGGCGAGTCCAAAAAAAATCCAGAATTGAATGGGCAGAACTTGTAATTTTATTTCACAAACAAATCTGAAGTTGACAATAATTATCAGGGAAGTAATATGCACGCGAGTGGA